>JAKTPN010000247.1:0-38115 GCA_030557665.1 Blastobotrys apis
TGGCGGCCTTTGCAATTGCTGCGGCAGTACAGGCTATATACTTTTTGTTGTATCTCATCGCATATCTGTGTGTGATGACATATGGTAGCCCAAGTACTATTCAGTCGAGTCTGCTGGCTGTGCATTTTTCAATGGCTTTGGTGATGCCGATCGCAAATTTAGTCCGAGCATTGTTTGTGGCACTAAATCTGTTTGGCGTCTTGTGTAAACAGGATGGCGGAGAAGTCACTTATTTGGGCCACATTCTTGCGTATGGTGGCCCGATTCTGTACTTTATTGGGCAGAGTGTTGTATTGTATGCATTTGTTGTCTGGTGGGATTCGGGCAAAGGACGAACAAGCTGGAATAAGCGCCGGCTAGGGGCTTCTAACTGGGCTTGGAGCTGGAGCCGCATTTTGGTGCGGCTGCCTCCACCACAGCTGGAAGAGAAACGTCCACCACCGCAAGAGGTTACTGATGAAACCGACGCTGTTATAAATCACCCAGAAGCTTATGAAGGTGGCTTACGACTGACCCACGTTTCAAAATCGTATGACGGTCAAACCCGGGTGGTGGATGATGTCACGTTTGGTATCCAGCAGAATGAAGTATTTGCATTGCTTGGGCCAAATGGTGCTGGTAAAACTACAACGTTTAACATGCTACGTGGCGAAGATGCGATCACTGAAGGTGAAATTCATGTTAATGGTATTTCAGTTGCTGAGAACCGTACTCTAGCACGAACGAAGCTTGGAGTATGCCCACAATTCGATGCAATGGATAAGATGAAGGTTGTTGAGATTTTGCACTTTTATGGCTGGTTAAGAGGATTGAGCAATCTGAACGAGCATGTAGATAAAGTTATTGAAGCAGTCGGTATCTCGAGATTTAGAGACCGAATGGCCAACAAGCTGTCTGGTGGTAATAAGCGGAAATTGTCACTTGGGATCGCATTGATCGGAGACCCGATGGTATTGCTACTTGACGAACCGTCTAGTGGTATGGATGCATTTGCAAAACGTATCATGTGGAAGACACTTGCCAGAGTATCGCATGGGCGATCTATTGTTTTAACGACACATTCTATGGAAGAAGCGGATGCGCTGGCGGATCGAGCCGGTATCTTGGCCAAACAGTTGCTTACTGTTGGTAAAACCGATTATTTGCGACAGTCGTATGGTAATGCGTATCATATTCATATGATTTGTACTAGTGCACCGGCTACCACGCGTGAAGAAATGGACCGAGTTGTGGAATGTGTACAGGAGAAATTGCCGGGATCAGTGGTGGGTGATCGGTTGTACCAAGGGCAAATCAAAATGGCGATCCCGGTATCTCAGGGTGTGAAACTCAGCGATATGTTTAAACTATTTGAAGAGTATAAGGAGCAAATGGGGATAGATACTTATTCCATCTCTACAACTACTCTTGAAGAAGTATTCCTTAAGATTGTCGGGAAACATGATATTGAAGAGGAACAATAGGAGGGGAATATTTTTATTTTAATAGTCTTTGCTTTTTCTTATTTTTGTATACTAATAATTTTGTTTAAACGTAATTATTATTAAATTTTTATTTTTTTTTGTATTTTATGCTGATGTCAACTCGTCGAATGACTGGGACCATTCCGATGCACAACTATGACAGTATTCATCCAAAGCTTTTGACTCGTTTGCTTTCAACTTGCCGCCATCACGGACCAATTCACAGACATTGATCTCCGACAGCAACCACTTGCGCCACTCAGCCAGCAATGATTCATGCTCGAGTCTATTCAATGCACGTAGCGACACCAAAAGCCTGTTGCGCCGCACCCCGAGCTCATTTCTCATGCGGTGAACACGTCTAGCAAACACCTGGGTCGGTTTATCCATGCCAACTGGTGCCACCGAATTATCCGCCAAATCAATATCTGCTCCATCGAACGGTGTATAGTATACAATGGACTTGAATTTTTGGTAGCAAGCACTGCCTGGGTCGTGGGCAATGGTATCGCCAGTTTTGATCATTTCGTTCATTTCGCTCATATAAATGGCCCGTTTCATCACCGTTTCAGACGAAGTCGTAATGGCTAGATCGCGTGAAATGCGCGATGCGTGCCGTTCGGACCAATATGCAGCTCCAGTCTTTCCGGATAGAAAAAGGTTGAACATGATCGACCCGACTAGCGCAAGGACAAGAACCTTGTGGACTGAAAGATCATGCCAAAGCGATTGCCCAAGTTTCTGCACCAACATGCAAACACTAGAAAACAATGAAATGATCCAACCAACAGTAAACTCGTATAATTGACCAACAAGCGTGTATCGCGACATGGCAAGCGGATGGGATATCTGTTTGGTTGTAGCTGTCGATGCTGCATCGTCACTATCTTTGTCCCTATCTTCGTCATCGTCTTCTTCTGTTGGATTGGCTCGTCCAAGTTTACCAAACAGCCGAATTGCGGTCACTGTCATGCCACGTTTACCGAGCTTTTCCCGACAGTCTGAAATACGCTTCACGATATTCTTACATTCGATTCCAAAATGATGATACACCAAAGTCTCCACCACATTTTTCATCAACTTGCCAGACTTGACCCATTCAACAGAGCAATAAATCGCAAACTTGCATCGATTCTTTTGATTAGGATCAGCTGTTATCACAAATCTGCTCGACAAGTAGAAGATGTCCCCATGTGGCAATTCCCATGGTGGCCGTCGGTCGTAAATAATGTATGCGTAGCCATCGTCAATCTTTTCAATGCGTTGAATAGTAACCACCTTATTGGTGCTGCGGCTCGCATTTGCCACCAAAACCCCATTGGATTGAAGCACAAACCGAATTTCCCGCTCCATATGAGCATGAGTAACCTTCCAAGGAGTAATCTCCAAGTCCATCCGACGGAATAGCGATGAATCAGTGTACTTGAATACTGGCGACAGTTCACCAAATATGACATGAAATAATGCCTTGGCAGGAACATCAAATGTCTTTTCAATTACGAGTTTGTCCATGGTACTGACCAAATCAACCGACAACGACTGATCCTTCTTCTCAATAGGCGGAGTTGTATCCCCTGGGTGATGTTGCGACTCTTGTGTTCGAAGCGTCAAATGTTTCTGCAAGACCCTTTTCACTTCTTGGTCATCATACACGCCATTGATGTTATCATTGTTGTCATGGCTATCATTTTCATAATCACTTTTGGGTCCAGATGACCCCAAACTCTTCAACTTTTCAATAATAACATCCAAACCCTTTTCAGACTTTTCAAATTGAAGATCTGCAAGGTACTGCATTCTCTTCTGGATCATTCTTCCTGAATCCAAAAACACCCTACATAATGCACTCACACCAGCCTCATCAACAATATAAAGTGTATCCCAACTAGTACTAGCATGACCCTCAACACTAACCATTTGCTTCAGAGGCTTTTTAACCATTGCAGTGAACCCAAATGTGTTGCAATAAATATACATGTTCTTTGGTGTGACAAAGATTCGGGCTGGTAATTCTTGCTTTGAATTTGGTGATACCAACCCTCGGAATACCATCACCACTCGATCAAGCGCGTCATTGTCGACTAGAGTCTGGAAAACAGCTCTCATCTGCGCATCCTGAGCCCTTAGGTCATCTGGGTAAAAGTCTGGGTAATGACTACTCAGCATTGGTACGATTGTACCAGGGTTTGGTCCCTCATCACCAGCCTCGTCCATCCGCGGTGAAAGTTGCGCAGTCTTCAAATACAAGGCCCAGTTGACACTCCCCCAATAATTAGCAGTTACTGCAGTTGGAACCATTGTAGGAGTCATGTAACAATTTGCGACAATTGCTTCTTTGGTCATCGCCGTTGGCATTGGGGTATTTATTATTGGCGATGGAGACAAAGCTGCACCAAATGGTCCTACAGCACTAAAGCTTGTGTTCCCTTCTGAAGACATTGGCCTCTGAAGCATGGACTTTCCAGCACTCATTACTTTCTGCATGTTCTGAGAATCTTGAGACTGTAACAACCCAGCGGCTTTTCTAGCCATATCCGCCGACGGTCGCTCAATTGCCGGTGCATTGCTTGGATTGACACCGTCAGAATTGGTCCTATTGTGCGTCAATTCTAGGTCAGCAGCGGTATTCTGAGTCGATGCAAATTCTGGAATCAATGGATATACCCGCTGGAATGCAAAAGACATGTCTGCTTCTCGGTCATGCTGAATTACTAGCCGCTTGGAAACTTCAAATACTTGAAGCCAAGATTTGAGATCAGCAAGGGTCTCTGCTTGCATGATCAAGGTAGTATCTTTTGTCCTTACTTCGAAACAAAATCGTCTGTCCTCATTCGGTTCTGGAGATACGTTACATAGTAAAACTCCGATTTTATCACTCTCCTGAACAGATGTTTTGGCTGGCGAAACAAGAAGCCATCCAAACATGCCATTTTTCACATACGCCCATCTTCTCACCCAAACTTGCCGAGCTGGTTTAACCGAAGTCTTTACAAATATCCACCCATGTTTCTCTGCACCACTATTTTTGTTATCCGGTACGAAATGTGTAACCGTCGATGATTGAGGAGTATAATCGGCCAAATCTCTAGACGGCACAGACTTGGCAATCACTTGATCCTCCATTTCTTTTCTAGCTTTGAGCATTTCAGCTTCAATAGGTTTTAGAGATTGTGCTACTACCCGCGACCATGACTTGATTCTATGCATATCCACCCCTAGACGTTGATAGACTGGATCGGCTAGTACAATGCTCGTTTTTTTCAGCAACCATGGATCTGACAAAGTATCAATCAAAACTGTATCCAAGCTTCTCTGTGTGGTAGCCGTGATACAGCATAGATCAAAACATGACTTGATATAAGCCTTTCTAGCCTCTGAAACCTGGAACGCATCCTCCCGCAGAGATGATGGTTCTTTTGACTTGGACATGGACGCATACCGAGATAACACTGTATCGAATCTACTCTGTGCTGCTTCAAAATTTCTTCGTGAGTCCTTATAGCTTCGTAAGTCTGCTCGTTGAAATTCTCCAAGAGATTCAAGAACTTTTGTTGATTGAGCTTTGACCCTTGAAATTACCGAAGACCAAAAATACTGCTGCGCTTCGGCATATCGCCGCATGACCAACATTGTATAATCATGATCAACTAAACCTTGGGTTACAAACTCTGGAACAAACTGTGATACCATATAGTTTATAATCTCTTGGAATACTGGATATTTTTTTTTTTTTGATTAGCAAAGTTTTTTTTTTTTTTTTTTGTTTCGGTGAATCACATACCGTCCATTTCTTGTGACATTCTAAGGGTTGCCTTTGTGAAACTGTCAATCCAGCGGTCTAAAGTGTCGAATTGTTCATGCAAATGATTCATACTAGCTCTAAATGTCGGACTATCTAGAGCAGCTTCTTTAAAGGAAACAGCTAGTAATGTAATCGGCCTGACTGAAGTATTATCGTTTCCATTCTTCTTCGGACTACCCGGCGACTGAGGAGTTTTGGACACATTGGGGCTTTTTGGACCAGGCGACGTTGCGGTTTCAGCTTCTGTTCCTTTTGGCTCTGACTCCATAGGATCGGTATGATCATTGGTCGGGGAGACTGGAGTATCTTCACCAAGATCGGTCATCTTGTTTTTTATCCTTGTTGCAGCAACTCCGTGGTACCTCAAATAGTTCGCTCCTTTTAATAAGGGGAATTCAACCGCTCAAAACACTCAATTAACGATACGATAGATTTCGGAATGTTATGCCAATAAATAATACAGAAGGGCAAGTAAAAATGCTGTGTTCACAAACGAAAAGGTTAGCGCCACTGTTTGTAAACTGTAAGGATATAATATCTGTGGGGCAAACAAGCAGAAAATCGGCAGCTTTAAATTGGAGAGCGGGAGTGAGCGTTGGGATTGCTCCCGCAACTTAAAGTCGGAATTCCGTCTAATGCCAAGCCGCATCAGTCGGTTGTAAAGTGGGAAACATGCATGCGCGGCCAACGGTCATTTTTTCCACAACATATCGTCATCATATCGACAAAAATGCCGCTACCAAGAGTATATTTTGATATCGAATCAAGAGCATCATCTGGGCGGGTGATT
Source organism: Blastobotrys apis (assembly GCA_030557665.1). Lineage (NCBI taxonomy): Eukaryota > Fungi > Ascomycota > Dipodascomycetes > Dipodascales > Trichomonascaceae > Blastobotrys > Blastobotrys apis. The sequence goes on from JAKTPN010000247.1 coordinate 6,056, forward strand.
GTCGAACTTTTTAATGACAAGGCTCCTAGAGCAACAGAAAAGTATGTTTTGTATATTTCTAACGATATGAACTAACAAGTGACAGTTTCCGTGCTTTGTGTACTGGAGAAAAGGGCAAAACGGAAGACGGTAAGCGCCTATGTTATAAAAAGTCTATATTCCATCGCATAGTGGCACCAGAGTACTTGGTTCAAGGCGGAGATATTCTCAATGGAGACGGATCGGGTGGGATTTCGACATTTGGTGAGCCATTTGAAGATGAGAATGTAGATAGCGATGATTTGGATACAAAGGGAGCATTATGCATGGCAAATGAAGGCAAAGATACGAATACAAGTCAATTTTTTATTACTTTGACAAGTACACCATGGCTAAGAGGTAACACAACAGTGTTCGGCCGAGTGCTGCGAGGGATGGATGTGATTGAACAGCTCAAGGATGTGGTGGTGGATGATGACGACAAACCGGTAGAAGGTGAAGATGTTATGATTACTAGATGCGGACAATTGCAATTCCAAAAGAAGGAGGAAGCAGAGAATGAGGGAGAGGAGCAGAGGGTGAAATCCAGCAGAGAAAGGTCAAAGGCTAGGTCTAAATCTCCAGGCAGTAGGCACCGCCACAGACAACATAGGGAACGGGAACCGGGACGAGGTCGCAGGGACAGACGAGAGCGTGACCATGACGATTCTCACCGCGACCGTGACCGTAACCATGGCAAAGAACGTAAAGAACGCACCAGGGACAGGAGTCCACGGTCGCGGATGGGTCAAGAACGAGAGTTTGATCAATCGCGGCCCCAAAGACGCGAACGCGATGCTGAAAGAGAACGCGATAGGAAAAGACCAAGTTCACCACCTGGATTATTAGATCGACCACCTCTAGATCCTGATCGTGTGATTCTCAAAGGTCGTGGGGCAATGAAATACCGAGAACGTCGTAGACAATATAGTCGCTTGGATTGAAATAATTAAAAAAAAAAAAAAAAAAGAACAAAAATTAATAAGAAACTACTGGTCGCCCAAAACTTTGGTCGCGTAAAAAAAGGACGTGTTTTGGGTGGATCAAAAGCCCAGAGATCCGCGCTAGTTTGTGTCAGATTTCGCGACCTAAAAAAGCTCGGCACAACCTTTCAGATTCTCTAGACAGTTTCGTTTTACCCTTTTCCTTTTAATACCCAAGCGATTCCTCTTTTCCTTTATATCAAGCTCTCTCTCTCTCTTTTTTTTTTTTTTCTTGTCCTGCAGACTAAAACAGTTGTGACTTTGGATTGTGCATTAGTTTGTTTATTGTATTTTTATTTTTTGCTCTTCTATTGTGTCACTCATCCTTGTTTTTAAAGCAAGCCCTCTCTTACTATCTTTCTTCATCTACCTTCGTTCGCGACATATACTATACAAACAGGAAACCTTACCACAAACACAAAAGAACACGATTTTTGAATACAAAAATGTCTCCAACAGCTATTCATTCATCTCCACGAAAGGCATTGCAGACATTGAGTCCAAATAAACGCATCGCGGCACGTACTCTGCACTCATCACCACCAGGCAAAATCACCAAGTCCATCAATGCCAGTCCGCGGAAGCGATTGGGTCCTATAACTCCATTAAAGATAAAACTGGGCACTAAACTTTTCAAAAGTCCTCGCAACAAGATCGAATCTTCAGAAGAGGAGGATACTGCTACTTCCAAAGATGATGATGAAGACGGCGGCAGTAGCAACATTCCATCATCACCAATTGTACGTGCTTTTCAACATACTACACGAAGACCTTACTAACTGATTTATTAGCATACAAACGCCAGAGAATTGTCGTCTTCCCCACCAGCAGCGGCATCTCCTACACCATCATTGCCACGGTCCGCATACGACGAGCCGACCACAGATTCGTCAGAAAAGGTGGCGTACCAATTGCGACTCCGATTGCGATTTGCATACTACAAGGTGGTCACTAATCAGAAGCAATTACCTCTAGCTAAGCTTCCACTGCCAGATTCATGGAGTGTCCAAACATTTTTAGACGCGACGGCCCAAAGTAGGAGATCCAGTTTCCGGTTTAAGTCATTCCAACCACACTCGAACAGACCACTTGACTCGGATTCCGCAGCTCAAAGTTTGTTGAGTTTGGCAAGCTAAACAATTAATCAATGCATATTGGATGAAAAACAAAGAACAAAAAAAAGAGAAGTATTAATTGTTTGCTTTCTGTATATTATTTAATCCATTCATTTTATTATTATTATTATTATTATTATTATTATTATATTTGAACCTTCGCGTTACATATCGTCAACACCTTGAGGACCACGAAGAATATCATTAATAGCACGTCGACGATGATCAGACTCGGCAAATAAGGATTTGACGATTCCAATCAATTCAGTTGCTGAGAAATCCATCAATACATTGGAATTGAAAAGGTAGAGAATATCCACCAAGCTACTCTGGAGAAGCTCACCAAAGTATTGAAACTTGATCCATGACGGCACGTAATAAGCCGCAATGTTAGATGTGGTTTGCTCATCGGGTTCAGATGCTGTATTTGTAGGATCTTGGAATAATTTATCAAGGTCAGACACTTGTTTGATCAGCGAAGTGAGATTATTACATTCAATCTCGGAGATATCTTCTTGCGCTTCAATGCTGGCCATTATTGATGTCACCAGCGTCTCGATCAGCGCTGCAATCATCCGGCATACCATGGGAAAAGTAGCATCACGTCGCCATTCATCAAAAGATGAAATCAAAAGCTGGCAAATTTGGTCAATTGCAGTTTGGCAAAGCCCTAGGTTCCGATGGGGACTGCAGTCCCGGAACCCATTAGCCAACTTGATCGAATCCATCATATGCGCCTCTTTTTCTTCAACAATTACCTGGAAACATCTTTGACCATGTTGATTCAGCTTTTCTCGGTCTCGTTCAGGAACGTATAGTGGTAATGCTTGAAGAAGTCGTGTTGTATCGTTATACTGGATCAATTGAGATTCATAAATCACCGGCGTCAACGCCCGGAACAATGCCAGCAAATCACCAACTTGTCTTGTAAGCACCTCTTCATCGTTCATTTCTTTGGAGAATTCATCAATAATATCAAGAAGCTTTTGAACATTTGTCGTTGAAGTATAATACAATGCAGGGTTCCCTTCTGTTGGTCGGCCATCATGGCCACCAGTAGCAGCGGTAACTTTTGCTGCTGCCGACGGCTGTCGTGAATGCGTTTTCTGCTTTGATCTTGTCTCGTCTTCGTCACCCCATCCCCAGTCTTCCTGTTCCTGTTCCTGTTCCTGTTCTTCGTCTTTATCATCCATTCCCCATGCATCTTCGACTTCCGCTTCGTCATCATCCTCGTTCCATTCCTGGTTCCACTCATCAGCATCTTCATCCACTAGCGCTTCATTTTGCTGCTGCTGGCGTTGCTGCAGCTCCTGCCTCTGTTCAATAACCTCAGATAGCCGGATAGTATGCATATCAGTCTGAATTTCCGTTCGAATTCGATCCAAGAAGCACAACTTGCGATGCGTGATCCATTCTCGGTTAAATGTGCCGACCCATTGCATCAACTCGTCCGCTTCACCTTTAGTCCACCCAACCTGCTTCAAAAACAGCTCAAACGACACGAAATCTTTCAATTCCATTTCAAACTGCCCAAGTTTAGTCGGATCGATAGGAAATAATTCAGGTAGAGTCTTGTTCTTCAAGGTTTGCAACACCATGCTGCCAAACCGCTTAGCAATGGCCCCGGCGATCAAACTCGCTTCAAAGGAATCCATCAAAAATTGTATACTTACCTGTAGCACTTTTCTCAATGACCTCAGATCAACATTTCCAGCTTTGAACACCAGGGAATCTCCAGTATTCTCCGCTGCGGCTACTTTGAGATCAAGAATAGGCGCGATAATCCAGTCCTCAATCTGTTGCAACAAAACTTCTTTCCGGGTATGGCGCTTCCCACTATCTTCTAGCTGGATGACTTCATAAATATCCTCCAATCTCAAATTTGACATTGTCTGATGCACTGTAATTGCAGTATTCCCGACACCGAATGTAATAGCCGCTTTCCAAGCTTCCTCCACTTGAGCCATTACAGCTCTTGAGGTCGATTCAGCTTGCTTTCTCAACTCCGTCACCAAAGAAGTGCCAGGGTATATTCGATCAAATGTCCCTAGCTTTGCTTCTACTGTACTCAATGATACCAAACTCTGCGGTAATTCGCCTAGTTCGCGCAACGCTTCAACTTCTTGAAATCCCGAACGAATCACCCACAAGTCATTCATAGCCCGTTCCAACTCCAAGTTCGTCTCATGCTCATCATTCAACTGCCGTTCTTTTGCTGTCATGGCATTTTCTTCAGTATTCAACTCGTCACATAACCCAACCAACTCATCCAATGATTCAGAGATCTTGCCCTCGATTTTCTTGGCAGCAGAGTCCAGACATTTTGGTTGTGACACACGTTCGTTCCATATGTCCTGGTTCTGGAAGAAGAAGGTCTGTTTTATATCCCTATTTTCGGTGGATTTACAAATCAACTCCACTACCGTGTCCGCCTCCATTTGATGATGATGATGATGTCGTGGTTAGAAAATATTGGGAGCGGAACCATTGAGCCTCACCAGTTTTAAAAAAAAAAAAGGTTAAAAACAGTCATCCTCATTTTAAATATATACCAATTTCCTTCAAATTTACAAAAATTATGTTCCGTTTTTAAAAAAATCGATTTTTAGCAGATATCGGAGCAGATGCGAATGGTTGACCAGGCATTGTCTTTTTACCCACCACTGAATATCCTTGCGATCGTGGTCGTTTACCAAGCAAGCTAGCTGCCGACATGAATCCTTGACCAGGAGGAATGTCCGGCTGGGTATCTTCTTCCTCGGTTTTCGCTGGCATTTCTCGATTTAAAAATTTGGCACAAACTTCCAACTGCTCATATGTCAACTTATTGAAAGATTCACAGCTGCACTCCGCATGTCTATTGATTGACTGAGACAAGTGGCTATTAACAGTCATTGTATCGCCAAAATTCTCGGAAGGAGAATAGCTTAGGTAAGACAAAATCTTGGGTCGAGTTATCGATACATACAACAACCGACGATTGCTGGCTTCATCGCTGTCAAAACAAAATGCCTCGTCAGTTAGCTGCCCCACAAACACAACCGGCCATTCTAGACCTTTGGAACCATGAATTGTCGAGATACAAACCCCAGGCTTTTCTTTACGTTTATTGACAACAGTATCCTCCAAGTCATTAGCAACAATAAACTTTGTAATGACCGAAAGATTTGCCAGTTCTGGGTCAACCCCGATAACTTCTTCGTCATCAAAGGCCATATCTGCGTTCACACTTCCATCTTCTTCCATAGTATCAATAAGTTCCTTCAAGAACTCCACATTGCCTCGACGGGATTCCAGGTCAAGTTCTGTCAGTTTGATACTCTTTTTCTTGACATGGTGGAATTCACAAATCTTGTATTTTGCTTCAATGTCATCCACCAATTGTTTTAGTACTTCCCCATTGTTCTGCTTGAGTTTTGCTCTGCATGCATGAACAAACCGAATATATTCAATCAGCTGCTCTTTACTCTTGGCCTGAATATTACAGATACTAGTTCTGCCTTCTGCAATTTCAGTAAGGTGATCCAAAAAGGGGATCTCCTTGTTCCAAGATGTAGTGATTTTATTTAAAGTAGTCTCGCCAATCCCCCGATTTGGTTTGTTCAAAGTCCGCTCAATTGCCAGATAATCATTGGAGTTGTTAATGAGTCGCAAATAGCTCATAATTGTCTTGATCTCAGCCCGGTCCCAAAAATCATGTCCACTGGCAATATGGCATGCAATATGTCGCTTTCTCAAGCATCGCTCAATAGTCATTAACGGTCGTCTAGTGCGGAATAAAATTGCAAAATCTTCTGGATTGAACAACTTGCTTTTCACTAGTCGATCAATCTGCTCAGCAATAGCTTGAGCCTCATTCATAAAGTTCTCGCACTCCAGTACCTGTGGTTTCATAAAGTCCAGTTTGGAGTTTCCAACGAGCTTCCGATCAGATCCAAGACGCTCTTTATCCTGAGAAATAACCGCAGTAGCTTGGTCCAGAATTAGCTGAGAAGATCGATAATTCTGTTCTAGATAAATCAATTTGACCTGTGGGAAAAAGTTGGCAAAGTTCCGCATGTTCTCCGGAATAGCGCCTCGAAACGCATATATCGATTGGTCCGGATCCCCAACAACAGTCACACTGTTGCACTGGCTGGCCATGTGCTTCACTATTTCCAGTTGTACCCCATTTGAATCCTGGAATTCGTCAACCATAACCATTTTGACAAATTTAACAATCTCTGGGTATCTTTTTAATAACTGCAAACCATAAATCAGCACATCGTCAAAATCCAACGCAGAAAGATTGTCCTTTGCTTGTTTATACTCCTTCCATACCATGATAACTGCCCTCAGAGAATTACCGCTAGATGCATAAGTACCCAAATCCTTGCCCTGGTTCTGCTCATAAGAGATCACCCTTCGAATATGCTTTGCAATCTGGGCGATGTTTTTAATTTTAGGATACGCATCCTTTGCCGCTTTCGCAATAACTCCAATCTTAAGTGCCTCTTTAACGAGAGACTCGCATTCATCTTCACTCAGGATGGAAGGATTATCTGCGACAAGTCCACAATCCTTTCCATATCGGAACAAATATTTGATCAAGACCGAGTGGAACGTTCCGATCCGCATCATAGATAAGTCACGGCGCGTCATTTTTTGTAAGCGATTAACCATTTCATTTGCTGAAGCTTTTGTGAAAGTCATAACCACCATTTCCCTTGGTTCCATAGCGCCCGTTTCTATCAAGTATGCGATTCGAGATGTAAGTGTCTTCGTTTTACCTAAAAAATAAATCTGGTTAGTTCATTTTGCCAAATTTCAAAAGTCAGGCCATACCAGTTCCTGGTCCTGCCAGAATCTCCAATTGTCCATTAGCAGGAAACGTTACGGCTTCTCTTTGAGCCGGATTCAGTCCCTTCACGATATCTTCAACTGTCATATCGATTTAAAAATGTCTTTGATAATAACGTTGTCTATTTTTTTTAATTATATACGCGGATGGAATGGCCGCAGGTTTTGATGATCTCGTTAACCCTGAGCTTGAAAAGTCCTTAGCCGCTGACGGGGTTAAAGTTGGATGGTTAACATTGGAATTTGTTTTTGGGTTTGTAAAAAAATTCGGGTTGTTGATTGACATGTTGCGGCACGTGTATATGCGCGCTATTTAGTTTCGCGTTTTGTGCTCTGCGTAAATCATGGTCCGTGTACAGCGTATAACCTGGTCCGAAGTTATCTATCCCGCGGGTCCAAGCAGGACTTGCTGAATACAGTGCAGGCCTGGATAAATTTAGCTTACAAGTTTTATTATAGCTTTTTTTTAGCTACATGCGGCTCTTTGGTATAAAAACTGGGCATCATGAAATTCCAAAATTATGGAGCATAAAGCTGGAAATAGCCGCACATAACTTCTCTCCAATTCTTTTGTCTGTTTTCCTACATTCCCCAAAATAAATATTTAAGAAATTTCGAACAGCTTATCCAAGACCAATCCAAAAGAAAAAAAAGAAAAAAAAACAATGGCTCATCTTAGCAATATGCAACAACAGGAAGATCCAATTTCCGACACACTCTCCACAGATGGAAACGATGGCAGTGCCCAGGAATTGAGTGATAGTGAGGCCGGGGAAGAAGAACCAGTGCCAGATACGGGAAACCTTGATTTGGCGGATTCCGGTAGTCCTAGTAGTCAGTCCCTCTCCGATACGACAGGCACCGAATATCATTCACTAGGCGACAAAATTGAGCTTTCCAGAAGTCGCTACATGCATAAACATGGGCAAGTGCCAACTCTCGGCGGGCTGACGCATGAGAGAGCTGTCCATGAAACACGCCGTGAAGGTGGTATTTATATCCCAGAAAGATACCGAACTGTCGCTTACCTGGAGCACAAAGCCGCTTATCGGAGACTCGTTAAACTCATTCTTTTAAATGAAGGAGCTTTCGAAAAAGAAGAAGAAGAAGAAGAAGAAGAAGACCCACTCTATATGAATGGCGCCGCACCACTTGTGGCTGATGCTATCATATTCCCGCCAACTCCACCACCAACTCCAACGCCTGGGCAACCCTTGGAAGCGCCGTGGGAGCCTAGGTTACATGGCCAACTATTTCCATACCTCGTGATGCGTGGTCGATTAATGGACATCGAAGCTCCCAATCGGCGGGTTTTGGAGGCAAATATATATGGTGCTATTGGAGAGCCTGTCCTAAGCCCAGAAGAGAGAGCTCAAATTGAAGAAAAACAAAGTATTGAACAACTCCGACAGCCAGCGGTGCGTATGGTTCCTACTGGGACTTGCCAACACTGTATAAGATAGGCCAGCTTCTGCAATTGGCTGGTTGGTTATAAACGAATAATGAAGCTGCAAATTCTTGAAATATCCTTTCAATATAAGCATCCAAGCACACCAAAACGGATGCCTGGCTCGTTTGAAATTGAAAGCAAAATTATTTTGCAATGTCAACCAACCCTAGTTCTCCAACACGAGCCGCGCGAGGCTTTGGAGAGATATTTTAAACGTCGCAGCTTGAAGCTGATATCTCGACGTTGTATGGCACAGTAGCACTTAATTGCACTTCAAATAATATTGTCTAGCCCTATTGTATCCGATGAAACGCCGATGATTTATCTCGGCCGAGTCGGCATATGACTCAATGCGCTTTCCGCCCCACATTGAAATCAACCAGAGGGTATGGTACACCCATTGGCTACTTTAAAACTTCAAAATTCTGGATTTAACGGACCTGATCGCCACACTGGAGCAAACTGTTTGTCTATCTATCTAGGCTTCTATTTTATATTGGGTTTTACCCCGGTATTCTAGAGACAGCAATGGACTTCCCGACTAATGAATTTAAAAACCGGCAGTCTCCAACACACCCAATAGAAAGTGTGTCACATAGCAAAAATGAGTCAGTCCAGCAATGACATGTCATCCGGCATTACCACTCGCAGAATAATCATCGAATGCTACTGCACAATGATAAGGCGCCGGCACCGGCCGTCATGCGCGCCTCCGATACCTTTCAACAACAACAAAAAAAAAGTCTTTAAAAGCCGTAGAAATCCCCATCTCCTTTGACATACGTTTTTGGAATGAACAAAATATAGAATGCCCACAATACAGCCAATAGCGCGGTTACCTAATGAAATCATTCTATTAATAATTCGAAATCTAGAGCTCAAGGATAGGTTATCCTTTCAGGTTACATGTAAAAGATTTCGCAGCCTGGTCATGCCCATAGTTTGGAAGCGGACAGAAATCTTGCTGGATGGTCTCCCTCTACTTAAAAGCGATTACAGTGGTCCAGTAATGAAGCTAAATGGTCCAAATGTAATAGACTTGAGGCTTTTCCAGTTTGATACCCCGGACGATGATGTGGTTACTCATATCAAAGAGTTGACTATCAAAGCCCGGTTTGCCACACATGGAGTTGTGGATTGGATGGTGAGACATATGTCAAAGCGGCTAGTCTCTTTGGAAAGCATATCTATTGCATTCAGTACCCAGTCGATAGATTATCCTCTGTATCTAAATTGGATGAACAATGTACCTGGGTTTCCTGTGGTGAATATCGATGTGAGGATTTTACAGGGATTTGAGAAAAAGAATTTCAAGTTTGCTGGCAATGTTCGGTCGATAAAGGTGCGGTGTATGATCTCGGGGGTAGACTTGATGATACCAAGGTCAGTTGAAAAGTTGGATATATTAGCACGGGATTTCGATCCAGTAAAGCTTTTTGGCATGAAGAACCTAAGAGAGCTAAAAATCAATACATATCTGCCGAACATCGACCTGAGCTGCATACCAGAGAGTGTGGAAACACTAGAATTATTTGCATCACCGACATTAGACGTCGATTCAAAACCGGTTGTTAAGGAGAACATTAAGGTTTTTACATTAACAGGAGATGAACGGATTCTTGATCAACTACATATCCCAAATGTCAAGGTGATCAACTTGAAACCAAGCCATTCCTTCGAACCAACATGTGACAAGACCTCGAAAATAATTTCACAGTATCGCCACTTGCATCAATTGTTCTTATTCAATAAATCAGCATCACAGGCCGAAGCAATTATGAGACGCAACCAACAGGTACGTACATTATCTGTGTTGTCAGCAACAGCCCTGACTGGATCCCCAACAGTGGATGAGTTGATTCGGCTGGTCCGCCGGTGCGGCGGTGTAGAGTTTATGGTATTAGACGCTGATATTTTATCGCGCTGTGGATTTGTCGAAGGATTCGTCTCGCTGTTGAGCTGGTGCAAGAATTTAAAGCATTTGTACCTAGATATGATACCTCATCGGTGGAGCGAAAAGTATGGAGAGTATTTTACAACGGCTGAATCCAAGATTCTAAACGACGGCGTTATGGATATTTCACTGGGGTTTATTACCCCAGCAGTCAAATTTGACTTTAATTTATTTATTCGAAACTATTTTTAAAGCCATGTATTCGCTATTTAATTATGATGCCTAAATTGAAATCGGAGAGCATCTTATTTTTTTTTTTTTTTTTTTTTTCCAGCGTGTACAGGCCGAGACCGTGCGCACAAAATTTTCTCGCGTTTCTCACACAATCACCCACATACACAACCTCCAACACTTGAAGCATCAGTCATCGCCATGTCTTTTCTCTTTGGGCCCTCGTACTTTTGGGGATCCAAACCTGAACCTTCGACACCTACTCCAGTAACCCTTGCAGACGCTGATCCTCAACCATTGGACTATGGTGGACAGAGTATTGGGGGCGGGTTGGCAAACGCCGCATCGAAATCTATTGTGAACCCAAGTGCATATTTCGTCAAATATGGATTTCTAGGTCCAAAGCACGACGTAGCAGTACGTGGAGAGTTTGTCAGCTCATATGACCGACGAATGCGGAACCCAGGGTGGGTCGTTGAGCATATCACTGCCGAATCTCTCGCAAAGCGAGATGGCGATCGAGGAAACTCAACATTCAAGGAAGATGAACAAGCTCCAGAACAATTCCGAGCCCGATTGAGAGATTATTTCCGAAGTGGGTATGACCGTGGGCATCAAGCACCAGCTGCTGATGCAAAATACTCACAACAGGCTATGGACGAAACTTTTTATCTATCCAACATGTGTCCACAGGTTGGTGAAGGGTTTAACCGAGATTATTGGTCGCATTTTGAATATTTCGTACGGGGTTTGGTGAAAGATTACAGATCAGTCCGTGTCGTCACTGGACCATTGTATTTACCAAAGAAAGGCCCAGATGGGAAGTGGAGAGTTACATACGAAGTTATTGGTAATCCCCCAAATGTCGCTGTCCCTACCCATTTCTTCAAAGTGATCATTGGAGAAGATGCATTTTCCAACAAGAACGGGGTGGCTGTTGGTGCGTTCGTTATGCCAAATGACAAGATTGATAACAAGACCCCATTGAAGTCATTTTATGTCCCGGTTGACGCAGTTGAAAAGTCTTCAGGGTTGGAGTTCCTCAGCAAATTACCACAATCACAGCACCGAGACTTGTGCCGAGAAGTTAAATGTGAAATTTTAGTCCGAGAGTTTAACAAAGCTCTCCCTGCGCCTAAACAACCACTGGCTTTGCCTCCACCTAAGAAATAAGGCTTTGCTTTTCTTCAATTGGGGATTGTCATATTGCATATTTTTTTATAGATATTACTGTATAGCAACGGTTTACGTTTCTCACTTGGTTATTCCTTCTCTTTAATCATCCTTGTCTTCTCGTTCATCCAACTTGCAATCTCTCACGCCATCGTTATAAATTCCAAACTTCTCCTCCTTTTCTGGCAACCATGGCGAATCAATAATCTTGCATACTCGTTCTTCAGCTTTACCCTTTCGGAAATACAATCGCGTGGTCGATGCATGTGCCAAAACATGACCACCCACAGCCTTTTTCGAATCCCCGTACATGGCATCTGGAGAAGCAGTAACTTGATTGGTGATAACAACCGCAATACCATAAACGTCAGCCAAATTCTGGAGACGTCTTAAAAACATGGACAAATGCTGTTGCCGATTGGCTAGCTCCCCACGACCAGTATATTCAGATCGGTAATGGTTGATCACACTATCCACAACTAATAGAGAAAACCGCGTAGCTGACATCATCTTTTCTGCTTCATCTAATAACTTGAGCTGATGATCAGAATGATATGCTCGTGCGTATGCAATGTTATTTAATGCTTCTTCTGGGTTCATGCCATAACGGGTTGCGATCTCAATAATCCTCTGTGCTCGAAATGTACCCTCAGTATCGATATATAACGCACGTCCTTCAGCACCACCCATGTCAACTGGTAGCTGTGCCGTTACAGCTAAAGTATGACACAACTGTGATTTTCCAGTTCTAAATTCACCGTAAAGTTCTGTGATGGAACCAGTCTCTACTCCACCACCCAAAATGTTGTCCAGATTTGATGACCCAGTAGAAATGGCCAACAGTCTTTCGCGTTCTTCGTGAGCCATATTAGCCGTTTTAAACCCCATTTCCGTCGATGAACATGCTACTTGCAAAATCATTTCTGCTTTGGCTGCTGATAATCCTTTAACAGCCGCCAGGGTTCTTAGGGGAGTTAGCGCCACCATTCGGATATTGAGATAGTTTGCAGTTCTTAGCTTCCTTACATCTGAAGCGGAAATTCCCCCTACACCAGCTAAGGTTTCTATCGGTGCTGGAACACCGTGCAAGTTGGCTTGTTCAATAGGATCATCTGGGTCTGGCAAATCGCCAATCTCCATTCCTTCAGGCACTTGGTCATCATTTTCCACGGTACGGTTACTAGCACTTCGGTTTGGGATAAGTTGAGAAGAATCTTCAAGCACCACGTCTTCTTCGGTCATTATTATTGTTTGTTTGTGTTTTGTTCGTTGTTACGGTTAGTATGTGATTGATGTGGTGGCGAAAGGAAAGTAAGAAGGAATTTGAATTTTTCGTGTGTTTACGCGTTTTTGGCGCGTCAAAGCGTGGTCCGGTACGCACTGTAAAATTGGGGAACGACCATCATACAAAATTCAGTCAAAGCTGATTGGCCAGTGGTTTCCTGCTGATTAAGCGAAAGAGGTTGGAAATGACGACGGCTATTGGGGTCAACTACCTATCAGGTGTATAAATGAATGCAAAAAAACGCCTGGCAAGGATTAAAACGGTATGCACCCTATCTAACGGGGTGCTGCTTTGTTTGGGAGTATCTTGACAGCCAACCCGCCTGACCCTTATTCTTTATCCTTGTTCCAATATATGATATCAAGCTTTTGGTCTTAGCTGAAATGGTGTGGCGACAATTGGGCCTGTTGTGCTTGACATCGTATGCCAGCCAACGCCTCGATCGATCGCAAATCAGTACAGCCATCGGCTGTCTGAGGTGATTTCCCGATAGAGCGTCAAGCATAAGTAGCCCAATCCAGGTGATAAATAATACGGCTATAGCTTATATAGGGTCTGTGAAACACCGGTGGCTGGAATGGCGGCTTTACGTGTCACATACAAAACAAAGCCAACAACGCTCACCGCGCCGACTATAGCTGAGCATAGATTTATGATGGCGTCGAAAATTTTGACCCCATAGTGAGGAGTAAATAGATCATCCCATTCTTGGTGCTCCCCAATTCGGGTCGTTGATCAAACTCCCCGGATCTTGGAACAGTTTTAGCTTCAACAATACCAAAGCCTGTGGCTAGACCTAAGGATCTTTGTTCAAGTTTCAAGATCTCAGATCGAACGACGCAGATTTCAGACACGCTCAACGGCGCAATGACCAACGGTGGCCAAGCTTTTTTCAACCCTGTTTAACAAGCCTTCTGCACTGAACCTGCTGTCTCTGTAAGTCTCATCCCTGCCTTATTCCCTTTGAACAACCCAAAAATTACTTTAATTATATACTATGCGTTAAATACCGTACCTATCCATTTCTCCTTGAGAGGATCTCCCTATATCCGGAACTAAACATATTCACGGCCAACCCCCTAACATTCCAAGAGGTGTGGCCGGCTGACTGACATGTAGCAGCAGCAGGATGCTCAGCGCAGGCAGCTGCAGTGCATAAATGTCATGCAAAGGACTCAAAGTTTCAAATGACAACATATTTTGAGCCTGTAGCAATTTACTTTTGTCTGAGCATTGAAACCTTTTTACAAAAGTAATGACAGGTTGACCAGCAATCTGGAAAGTTGATAATATATATTACGAGTGAAAAATCCCCCAGAGTGGTACAACAGGTTTCAGAATTTCTTGCCCCATGAATCGAACTTTGAATCACGGCTCAAATCTATCAAAACCAACAAAGATTCCCTCAAAATCAGTTTAATAACTTGAGCCATTTATTTGCAGTTCCCTGACCAATTTGCGACAGCAATCCAGATCCTGGTCCATTTAAATTGGCCAACCTCCCTCCACTCAAGACCCGGCAGAAAATTGTGCTCGCGCCGCTTTTCCCTGTTTGAGCGTCCTCATCCTTCCTAACCATAGTATTAAACCACACTGAAACAACCAAATTGGGCGCCAAAGGTTCCACTTTATAAGACAAAGCTGCGACAACTCGAATAAAATTTCGAAATCAACTAACCGACTAGCTGTTTGGTTTTTGAGAGCTTGTGAGAATTTGGTTTTTTAAACTGTAGTTTGTTTAGGCGAACAATGTCACCAACAAGCGTTCAGAACCACAACTGCAGCCCTCGTCACAATGGGGATGCAACTCAACTGGCATTACCAGGATTGAACAATGTTGACGATGCAAGACCTGGATTGAAACCGGCTAATCCTCAGCAACCTGCAGCTGCATCAGCAACAGCTGCTTTACCATCCGCAAATTTCGAAATTCTCACTTCTTCTTCATCACTTTTACCATCGATATCGGGCGCTCCGCTACCACCACCATCACCCGAAGAGCCAACCAAATCGTCAAATCTTAGTCCAATTAACACAGCACTGGCTAATCAATCAATACAATCGCTATCACCTCCTTCACCGTCGATTCTGAGTGTTATAAACGCATACGCCGACTTGGACTCCCCGCATTCTGTCTCCTATAATTCAGCGCCCCAGCAACACAATTCTGGCAGCATAAGCAGGAACCAGAACTCCCAAGCAGTGGACGAATTTTCTTCACAGTCACAATCCAATTTTCATCAATCCAATAATTTTGTTACTAGTGACTTTGGCCCATTATCCCCAGGATCTTCGGTAACTGAAAACGTTTTTTACACCCCGCCCCTATCTTTACAACATTCTCCACTAGATCAAGAGGCTAGTGTATCAACAACACAAGTTTCTAGGAAGGCTTTAAACGGTCAGGTTATTGTTACCCCTGATTCTGTAAACGAACGATTATTCGACCCGCACCAAGAAAATAGAGTTCAAAACGAAGTTTTAGGGCAGAAACAAGATTCACTCGAGTATACCCATCATCACCATCCACGTCAATCCAAGTCTTTTTCATATTTGAGATCTGGACCGTTGCATCGCCGGTTATCAACTAGAAAATCAGCTATTTTATTACCCACCGAAACAACCAACATGGTACATAATAAAGGTCAAAAAAAAGCTGGGTTTTTCAGGAGACTGTTTGGAAGCACCAAAGAAACCCCAAACTCTAACCTTAATGAGCCGTCCACTGCTGCTACAGGAGCTGATAATAATAAAAATGATGGTTCCAAGGTGACACAATCTCCTGGATTTCTCACACATCGTCCGCAGCAGCCATCTGATACCCCTAGTGAGGCTAGCACTCCGGAAGAAATGCCAGTTAATGGAGAGCCAATAATTGTACGTGTGTCCCCACGATAAATGAAGGAAAATACTAACACAAGAATAGAAACCACGAAGCGACTCACTGAGAGGGACAAAACCAACAAAACTTCAACTTCAGGTACCTAGAAAACCAGTTCCAAGGCTGAAATTAGAGCCAAATTCGCCATTTTTGCCAGACTTGAAGAATGGTAATCATTCAAACCCAAGAACACCTGTCGGATTGGGATTACCTAGTGACTTGGAACCAAAGAATCGGTCTCAGATTATTACCGATTCAGTTGAAGAAGAGGCGGAAGGTGGAGAAGACGAAGGAATCGAGGACGACGGTCCGCCGTTGCCTGAAATGAAGAAATCAACCGAACCAACTTTTACGGCCCCTTATTCAGTCAAGTCATCCCCAATGAGTTCAGTTGGAAGTCCAATATTTACTCCATTGGTTACTGAAAATTCACCAATCATTCCTCGCTCCAGTCCTGTAACGGCCTCTAACCCTGACAGAAAGGCGTCTATTGCTACAACAGGGTCTACCGGTGGAACGGTACTAAGTGAAGTTGAAAATGGGGCTGTTTATAACAATCGCAACTCGTCAGAATCTACTCCTAACAATAGTGCAAATACAAGTGCTGAACTGTTGGATAATAATAGTCCGTCTACGTCGGTTAACGGGAGTGAGCAGGAGGCGGAAAAAATCGCCAAGAATATGTACGACGGGTTATCAAATACAGTCCCACAAGATGAGTATGCCCAATGGTTAGGAAGCGAGGGGGATGGACAAGCTGCTGTAAGAAGTGCTTATATGGATTTGTTTGACTGGAATGGGAAGAGTATTTTGTTCTCTTTGAGAATGTTGTGCGACAAGTTATACATGAAAGGGGAATCTCAGCAGTTGAATCGAGTTATTGAAGCATTTTCTCAATCGTGGGTGGAAAAGAATCCTCAGCATGGGTTTCATGATGCAAATGTGGTGTATACAATAGCTTACGCCTTGATTTTGTTGAATACAGACATTCATGGAGCCGATCATACTGTTCAAAAGAAGATGGCCAAGAGTGCGTTTGTGCATAATACCATCGAAACTATTCGTGCTCAAGCTAGAGCTGAACGACAGGCTGATAAAGCTGCTCAGACGTTACATGTTAGTAGTGGGTCGATTGATGATGGTAGATCCATGACTTCCTCGCCACTGCCGTTTAAACGGTCTTCGAATTCATTACCGGGGTCAACTTCAAGTTTGGCTCCTTATGACAGTACTGCACTGGTGGGTGACAGCATGGTTAAACCGTTGACTAAGGAATGGGAATTTCATCTGGAAACAATTCTCAAGGTGTTTTATACTTCAATTATGAAGGAAGCTTTGAAGTTGCATTTGGTTGAGAATACCAGCAGCCCAACCATATCAGGTAGTATATACAATGGTGGACCAAGTTTGCAGCCGACCGCTTCTGCAACTCCGTCGATGCGGTCAGCTGGGCTAAATTCTACTACTACATCTTCGTCATTATTTGGTCGAATGAGCAACAAGCTGAAGTCAGGCAGAAACAACAACTTGTTTCAAAATCAGAGTCGGTTAGCCAGTTTTGACCGAAATAGCGAATCATTCCGACGTGATTCATTGAATTCTACGTTTTCATTTGAGTCTAATTATTCATCAATGGGCCGGCATGCAGTTGGATTTGCTGGTTTATTGTGGAATTCAATGATCAAGGAGGAGGAAAGTAGCCAAAATGGTATTCCAGAAGATGACGACTTTGCTGATTTCTCAAAGATTGAAGAGGAGTTGGCCAAGGAAGTTGAATTGGAACTGCATGGGGCTCCATGGGCCAAAGAAGGATTGCTAATGTATCGACCATATATTGATCCTACTACCGGCAAAAAGCCAAAGAAGAAGGACTGGAAGCAAATGTTTGTAGTTGTTCAACGAGGCCAGTTGAAAATTTTCAGATTCGACTTGACCAGTAAGAGCAACAAGAGCTCAGTTCCGGTAAATGGAGTTGTTGGTGGTGGTAACTGGATGGATAGTGCAGAATTGGTCGATGGATTCCATCTATGTCACACTATGGCTCAAGAACTACCGCCTCCAAAGAAATCAAGCGGATATACAGCATTATGGTCATTGACACTTCCTCAGCGAGGATTGTTGGTGTTCCAAGCTGGTACTGGTGAGATTGCAAAAGAGTTTGTGTATACGTGCAATTACTGGGCTGGACGGCTTTCCAAGGAACCATTTGATGAGCCAGTGAGTAGCATGGAGTTTGGATGGGGTGCACCATTAGAATCGAACAAAAAACTCAACAGCACCCCTCATTTATCACGAACTCCATCGATCTCAACGCTGAGAACCAATGGACGCGCCCCGAATACTACGAAGCCAGGCGACCGGGTTTTAATCAAAGAATGGCGTCCAACGGGGCATAGTTTGATTGTTTCTGATTTGAATGAAGAGAAGCAATTATCGAGCCTCAAGGCATATGTTGAAAGTGCTGATGTCAAATTGAGTGAGCATAATGGTCTTCGACCACGGTTGATGGCTGTGTTTACACCAGGATCACCAAATTGGAATAAAGCTCATTCTAACTGGGAACGCAAGAGCCAGTACTTGTTGCAACAGTTCATTCGGTATAAAACGTATGTGGAAAACCTTGAAAAGGGAGTTCATGATAAAGCGGAAAAGTTGAAGGAAAATACTGATAATGATAATGATAATAACAACGTTGATGCTGATGATGAAAACGGGCTTCATCCAA
Organism: Blastobotrys apis; assembly: GCA_030557665.1. Lineage (NCBI taxonomy): Eukaryota > Fungi > Ascomycota > Dipodascomycetes > Dipodascales > Trichomonascaceae > Blastobotrys > Blastobotrys apis. The sequence continues at coordinate 24,650 of JAKTPN010000247.1, forward strand.
TTGATTCATTGGGTACAGCCAAGCCGAGACAAGGCAGTCTGGCTAGTGGGATGTCAAGCGACTACCCAATTACTCCAACGGATGCAAGATTTTGAATATAACTTTTCTTTTGCTTTTTTTCTTGTATTTCTATAGCTTATAAATGTGCATATGAATATTTTATTTTTCGTTTTTTTTAATCATCCATCCAGTCCTCAGGATCTCCCTTTGTCGAGCCGCACACCGTTGGGAGTGGAGTCTAGAACGCGGTTTTTGCCGAGGTTGCCTGCTCTCCATCCCATCACTTTCGGCTCTCCACCTTTTTCCCCATCCACATAAAATACGCCGACGACACAGCATGATTGATCTAACACGAAGAAGGGTAGAACCTCGAGTAGGCCAGATCGATGCCAGTATCCTTGATAGCGAGTTGCTGTCGATGCTGAAAACACAACTTTGGTCTGCATTCAAAACGTTTCGACCGGAACTCAAAGACAAGTACGAATCGGAGTTACTAATCCTGCTGAAACTGGCCCTGTTTAAACTCACCATCTGGGACCATTCGGCGACATACGGCGCGAAGCTACAAAACTTGAAATTCGTTGATGCTAGATCACGCACAGGGGCATCTATCACCACTGCGCAGAAACTGGCATATGGGGCATTGGTGGTTGGTGGGTCCTATGTATGGGAGAAACTAGAGGGATATGTCACGCATGCAAGTTATACTGGAGATCCCAAAGCTGAAAAGGTAAGAGGGTTGACGGATACGCTGTCGACAGTGTGGTCTGTATCTTCTCTGGCGAACTTTGTGCTGTTTTTGTTCTCAGGGCGGTACTCGACATTGATTCTTCGACTGCTACGAATCCGCCTGGCGACTACATCACGACAGGTCAACCGGTCAGTCAATTTCGAGTTCCAAAACAGACAACTTGTATGGAACGCGTTTACAGAATTCCTTCTATTCATTCTCCCATTGCTTAATCTGCCTCGACTGAAGCGCACTGCAGTAAGGTTTTTGTCCGGGTCGCCAAAGAACAACCCAATGGAGGCGGAACTGGCATTTTTACCGGAAAAGACATGTGCTGTGTGTTACAAACAGGATGCGAAAAACGATATGGTCACGAATCCATATAAATCGGATGAATGTGGACATGTGTATTGCTATGTGTGTATTAAAGCCAAGTTGGCGGAGAATGATGGCGATGGGTGGAACTGTCTGAGATGTGGGACGTTGATTAAGCAAGCCACGCCATTCATTGATGTGGATCCTGCTGCAGTAGTAGTAGCAAAGGAGACTAGTGAAAAGGTGGGCGAGGAAAAAGAAAAACCACAGCAGCAACAATTACCAGAACAACAGTGTGAAGAAAAACCTCTGCCGCTGCAGCAAACGGATGAGCCGCATGATGGAGACGAATCCTCGGGATCAGAATCCGAATCCGAATCCGAGAGCGATGAAGAAGGGCAATCCAGCGGGTTTATTGTACATGATGAATATTAAATTAAGCATAGGAAATAACATAACACATGACCGAAAATTTTCAAAACTACTCATTACCACCGTACTGTTTTCGATAAAACTCGACAACTTGATCACTCGTGGTGGCTTCTTCAGCGCCTTTATCTTCTCTGACACGGAGAAATCTTGGAAACCGTAGTGATATACCTTTATCCTTGCCCATTTCGTTGATCCCTGCACGGTATACCGGAGACAATGACAAATCAGCGGTGAGTACCTCCCATACCACGTTTGGCTCGAACCAAACGTCCGGCTGGTTGGGTCCTGCTGGGTCATGAGAGACGTACGATTTCTTTTGATCAACAATCGAATCTTTCAACAACTGGTGGAAGAGTTCCAAATTGGCTTCAGTAAACCCAGTACCAATCTTACAGATCGTCTCGTACTCTTCGTTACTGCTGTTGTAACATCCAAGTAAAAACCCGCCATACACACCAGTTCGTTTACCCCGGCCGTAATATGCACCAAGGACAACCAAATCGAGCGAGTCCCCAACACCTTCAAGATAATCTTTCTTGAGTTTCAACCAGTTGCGGCTACGTTTGCTAGGTTCATACCCAGACTCGGCCCCGAGGACTTTGACCATGAGACCCTCGCATCCATCAGCCATTGACTGGTCAAGGAATTGCTGGATCTCTTCTGTATTATCAGAATCCATGCTTTTTGCAAACGCAAACTCACCATGGATCACATCAAAATGATCCATCAATAACTGCCGACGTTCCTCCAGCGGCTTCTTCAACATTGGTTCTCCGTTCAAGTACAACAAGTCAAATGCAAACAGACATACCCGCACTGTAATCGTATTTTCGTCAACATCTTTTCGTTTCCGTGTGGAGAGAACCTGGAACGGTAAAATCTTTTCTTGTTCTCGATCCCATGCAACAGCTTCACAATCAATAACAAAACTTTGAACTCCCTTTGCGGCTTTCAATTTTGGTACGCCAGACAGGATATCCGGGTACCGTTGAGACATGTCTTCCAAATTCCGTGAAAAGACACTGAATTTGCCGTCTTCACTGCAATGCACTTGGGCTCGTTCACCATCGTATTTGTATTCACAAGTGAACTTTTCCCCACTGAACCGATCCAATACTTCGGTGATCGATTTGGTTGGCTTGGCAAGCATGGGTTTCAATGGAATCCCAGGCGTCAACTTGCAATGCTCTGGTAGGTTATTCAACCCATGATCCAGCACTGCATCAATGATAATTTGATAATTTGGTAATTGGCAATGAACCTCTGATAATAACTTTTCACCTTCAGCAATCGCATTGCTGCCATGCTTCAACCCCTTTTGTTGTGCTTCGTATTGTACAAATGCCTGTGATAACCCAATCAATACTGACCGTTCCTGCACACCGATTCGCAATTTACCTTCTAAACTTCGCACCAAAAATTTGGCCTCGCTACCTTTACAAGCAGTCAGCATTCTCTTGATAATTCCAATCTTCTTATTCTGACTAGAATGGCCTGTAGTCTTTGCAATTTCTGTCAATGACTTGAATACTGTATCCACGTCCAACGGCTTTGGTTTGAACATTGTCGGTTGACTAGCACGAGACTTTACCGCTACTTTGCCCAAATCCCCTGTTTCCCTGTAATCTTGTCGGATCTGTGTGGAGGATCGACCGGTGGCTTCACTGAGCGCCTTCACCAACAATGACTCTCCAAGCCCCAGTTCCAGCCCTTCGTATTCCGGACCAAGCCGGTTAATAAATAGAAAAACAACTTTTGGCAGATCTTTTGGATTTGAGTTCAAAACCTCGAGGAAGAAATCACCACAGAACTTGTTGATCTCTAATCGCTTTGTTGTTGATTCGCAATTCTCAAAGACATCGGTCAATGATTTGTACGGGATCGGCGCACCAGGCACAGGTTTGACATTACCAGGCACTTCCTCTTCTTCATCATCCTCGATCTTCTGCTTTTTCTTTGCCGGTGGTGGTGTTGCTGAATTTGAGCTCGGATTTTCATCTTTTGTACGTTTTTCTGCCTGATCTTGCTTGTCATTTTCGTCCGGCGTCGCCTGCTTACTACCTTGCTTTGCAGGCTGTTTGGCAAAAAAGCTATTAACATCAGCTTGAGTCGTTGCAGTTTCCTCCGGTGTCGTCGTCTTCTTTTCCCGCTTGGCAAAAAAGCTATTAACCGCAGCTTGAGTCGTTCCTACCATTATTATGCTTCTACTCCTTGATACGTTGAGCGATCTGTTCGTAATAAATAATCTTCGGGTTGGCACCCTGGAAATCGCCCGTGTAAGAAATATCTTTGAAACGCGACAGACAGTGGCAATGAGATGAAGGGCAAAAAGTTTAGAAGAAAGATCGGAACGTGCGACGCGTTAAATTGGCGTGGGAGACCCACAAATATCACGTGCAAAATATCACGTGAGATCATCACCTGCGGCTGAAACCCCGGCTTTCCAATTTCGTGTCTATTTTTCCGCTACTGGTAGTAAAAACAAGTCCTTACAAAGAGGAAGCCCTAAGATAGAAGAATTCCTAACAGAGAATAAGTTCTAATGGAGGGGAATTGCTAACGGATGTTTTCAATTCTTTTAATTATTTCTGGGACTATGAACCAAAGAGTTGGTGTTAGAGTCGGTATCGGCAGGGGTGCCAACAATAAGCCGAAACTAAACCCGCTACTTCTCCCAGAAATTGTCACTATTATAGCCGAGTATCTTCACGACCCCGGATTAGAATTTACCAAACAGCTTCACAAATCGGGGTTAGTGAAGTGCTTGTATCTAAACCGGGTATGGTTCTACGAAAGCTGCCGAATTTTATGGCGTGCGAACGACGACATTGAGTCCAGGCTTCCCAAGATATATTCCCGCAAACGACAGCAATTCTACTGCGAGTTTTTCCAGTATGTCAAAATCACCAACCTCCACCGGATTCGCAAGATTTTGAGTGGGGTCTACATGCGGAATCTCAAGGTCCTCTGTCTGTTTTTGAGTACATTTTCCCACACCGACGACTGTCGTTACCTTCTTGAGCCGTTTTTGACTTCGTCGCACAGTATCCACACAATTGAGGTACTATCACATTTTTTTGAACAAAATTCATATACCCTGGCCGATTCGCATTTGGGTTTCTTCAAGACACGATTCCCACATGCAACACTCCGGTACCCATTTGTAGTCTCAGAACGGATGGCAATCCACAGGCCCATGACAACAAGTGTGACCATCATTGCATGCCGTGCAATGACCTCTCTAAAAGTGGAACAGGAGACCAAGTATCCGCAGATTGTGAGCAGGTTCCCGTACCGGCATCGGGTCCTTGAAGCCATATTCCACCATCCGACACTGACCATGCTCGAGTTCACCTTGAACCAACGCAACGTGTCTACTGTGCTATCATTGGGTAGCAGGCAAAATTTCCATAAGCTGAAATGCCTGAATCTCTCGTTACAGTTGGTTCCAGATATGTCGGTGTTGCAGGCAAGCGAAATGACGGCGCAGTTTTTCCGATATGTGCCAAATCTGGATACACTGATCCTCCACGCCACCCCGATCGAGACATGTACAGCTCTGCTTGCCGTGGCTAGTCACTGTAAACACCTTGAACGACTGACGGCGGCGTATTCGTGTGCGATCTATCAAAATGACTTGAGCAGCTTTGTGCAGGCGTTACCAATGCTGAAAGAAATCCAAATACGTAACCTGAATGATTTGCAGTGGTATCCCACGGCATTGCCGTATCACATGACAAACGACATGTTTACGGAAATGTGCCAATGGACTCAAAGGTTGGAGGTGTTGCACTTGACTGGATTAAGACCGTCCTCCACCCTGACATTTGATGCAGTAGTGGCCCTGGGTGAGCATTGCAGAAGAATCCAAAAAATTGCAATCATTTTCCATATTCACACTGCTTGGGTAGAGAATATTGCAGAGTTTGTCGTGGAGCAGAGCCATTATGGAAAGAATGAGCCACTATTCCCTTGCTTACGCTGCCTAACACCATTCCCTATCGCTGGGTGGAATGTTTCAATGAAAGCGTTCACTACACGGCACATGCCGTTGATAGAAAGGCCAGCTCTCAATTCAGAGACAAGCCATCCAGTTAGTTATGAAGATTTGGTATTTCGACCGCGGCTTGACAATCCTTTTAACTCGTTCTTCAAAAATACATGATAGAAAGCCGCACGCGACGCTTTATATTGTATATGGATAATCTATCATTTAAACAAGGTATTGATATTTCATATATATGAAGAAAATAAATAAAGAAAGTGTTGCTTTTTTACTTTGTGTCACTGAGATGTCGAGCTCTGCGCTGCTGATCTTTTTGTCTTTTGGCCATTTTTTCAATCAGCCCTGAAGTATCAAACAGTTCAAAAATAAACCGTCTAACAGGCAACTTGTACCTATATTTTTCGAGTAGACTCATCACTTCTAAGAATAGTTCCACAGACTGGAACCTTGCAGTATACTTGGATTGAAGTTTGACAAGCTGTCTCGACGCTTCGTTGGCTAGAATTTGGTTGCTCAAATTCGACAAGGCACTGATAATTTTGCGTTTGACTGGGTCCGAATGCAAATGTGGAAACTCCACTTCTTCTTCCCCCCATCCTCTCAAATCTTCATAAGGCTTCACATTCCTCTTCGGTTGAAATATCGATAAAACGTTCTCAGGTAAACAAATACCCCGGGGTTCACCCATGACATCTAATGCAGAATCCCATTCTAGTTCATCCAGCATTTCCGTTCCTTCCTGAGTCGACGAAATCAATCCCAATGCAAAAAATGCAGTACCTCGTAAACTACACAGTTGAGAATTCTGCGCAATTTCAACAATATCATTAACGACACCCGATTCTTCCAAAAATGGCGATCCAAGTCGGTTGGCTCCTATATTCCCCACTGCCCAAATGCACCCCTTCATTTTGGTAATAATTTCCCGCTCTCGTGTCTCGTTTAGGTGATTCTTGATATACTCCGCAAATGTCGTAAAATGACCCTTGGCTTGGAGCAATTGACATCCTTCATCAGTCAATGTCAACTCGCCATAAAAATGTCTTGGCATAATATCTGGACGTTGATCTTCCTTCATCAGCGAAGCCGCAGGTATCCAACTAGTATGCGCACTATCCAAATATTCTTCAATCTGCACCACGTAATGATCATTTTGTCCATGAAACCAATTATCCATTTCTCGATGCACATAGTCCAAATCTTTGAGATATTGAAACCCGCTCGACGTTGATAAAAACCTCAACAACAACGGTGACCCTGTATCCCCCAAATGACCAAGTGATGGCTGGAGACGAACAAAGTGCTCCAAATTCGCCGGCACTTCACAAAACTCCTCCAAAACTTCCACTGCCAGCCTACACACTTCGACTTCTGGATCATATAATTGTGTTACCAACAATCCTATAGCCCATTTTTGCGTGCTTTCTTCCGACTTTAACAGATCACGAAGATATTTCGTGGCAAACAACCGTACGTCTTTTTGGCCAGTAGTCAAAGCCTTGGATAAAATAATCCTCGGATGCCCCGGAAGCGTATAGTCCATTGATACGATAAAATTTGTAATCAAATCCTCTCGGCTGCTGAGTTCACTCAAGTGATAAAACATGTTGAACATCCTCCACCGTTCCATCATCAACATACCGTTTGGATCTGCACTCAGAGTGCCAAGCAAAGTGAAATACCCATAACTCAACGTATGCTGAAGCCGTTGACTAGAGAATAATGGTTCGTGTGAGGTGATACCACTCATTGGATCCAATTGAGCGAGACATTCTGCAATCTGCCGTAGCAGTTTGTTTTCAGTCAAGTACTTGACCCCCTCTGGATTGCAAAGCATTGTATTCAACAATGCCCTTCCAGCTTCAACATACTTTTGATTCGGCTTGGTACGTTTAACCGAAGAAAATCGATACTTGAATGGTCGATAAAATGACATTAATCGTTTCATAAACTTGGTTGTTTTGATTGCTTCTTCCAGTCGACGAGGATTCAACAACGGCCCTTGAATCAATTCCGACAAGGCATCCCAGTTCCATTTTGTATAAGTTTTGGTGTTCAACACCTGCGTGTCCATCAACAGTTGTTTGAAACTGGCATCATCAATTTGCACCCCCATTTTCACCTTGACTTGAGTTGACCTTGATTCATCCGTTGTTGATATCTGTTGCCGATGATGTCGAATACTAGTCTTGTGTAAATTTCGCGAGATTCGGTCAATCTGAAGCAAAGCTCCAGACGCATTGGCATCTTTCACACTCTCGCGACCGACCGCCGATTGAAATAACTCTGGAAGCAAAACCATCTTTTTCACATCATTGTTTGGCAAAAGCCTCTCCGTCATAGATAAAATCTCCGACATTAACAGCAATGCTTTCCTAGTATTAGAGGCTTCTTCATCCCGCTCTAGTACCCCACTCAACTTTTGAATCAATCCGCATTCTTTGATAAAGATCTGTAACAACAATGCAGTATAATGATCAATAAATCTTGAATCAGATGCCTGAGCATTTGGCTCTTGTTTCAGATCCACTCGTCCAAACGTTGTCAGTCGTCTACCCGCGAGATAAGAGGATGACCACGACAATGACTTGATCCGGAATAATGCAAACAAAAAGTCTAACAAAACATCCCGTAAGGACGGAATTGGCACATCAAGACACTGAATCAACGTTTTCAACGTGGAAAAATTGTCCACAGAAAATGCATACAACCCAGACCAGCTTCTCAAAATCTTTGATAGCACATTTGCACTATTTACAAGCTTCTCTGTGTGCACATGTCCTCTTACCTGGAAATCGGTAAACGCTGAAATCAAAAACTCCAAATCCTTTCCTTCTCTCAACAACGTTCGATTCTCTGGGAAATCCAGCGCATACATTAACGCCATGCTTACTGGTACCGACAAATCAAACGGGCCTTCTACAATGCACTGTAATATTATCCTTACGCCGCCACCTTTTGACACATTGGCAGGATGCTGAATGAATATTTCCGCCAATGTCTCGATTGTAATATTTCTCAACTTGTCGTCACTTTGCTCAGCTACGGCAACCAACGCTCGGATAACCCCCACAGGAATTTCCTCCACGCCACGAGGAAGATCCAAAAAGGACCTTACCAATTTGACCGCCTGGATCCTTTCGACTTGAGATTTGGAATCTTTTGTTAATGTTTTGATGACCAGATAGTCGGTGTACAACCCGCGGACGTTTTTGAGAGACTCCAAATCTGTAATTGCATATCTTGCCACACGATATCCAGCAGCCACCACTTCGGTGCTCTGATGTAATAGCAGACCTCGTATTCTATCGCCAACTTGTGACATTACCAGGTCGTACTTGAGTAGTGGATGACGTTGTAATAGTGCAACCAAATCATTAGCACGAGTAACCAAAAATTCCGAGTTTTGATTCCCTCTGCTATTTTCTAGAGATTGTAAAATGTCACCTAGTGACCATGTGGGGCTTTCTTGGCCTGAATTTAATTCCCCATCTGACCCATCACCGTCAGCCAAATGTTGCGACACATCTAATGTTGATTCTAAAGTTTGGAGTTAGCCACCCGAAAAACAACCTTTTTCTTTTTCTTCCCACAGAACACATACTAGTCAGACCAAATTCATGCAATTGTAGCTGTAATAGTTGGATTTTGGCATTGGCCGCATCCAGCTGGCTTTCCACTTGTTGTTTATATGCTTCTTTATCTTTTAATTTCCTCGTGTCAAAAACCTGTAAATAGTTAGCGCTACGACGTTAAGAACCAAATAGACATACCTGAAGCAAATTCTCAGCTCCTTCTTTAATCTTATTTTCGACTTCCAATTTTGCCAGTATATCATTAATTTTTCCAGAATCTTGCCCACGATTCATTGCAGTAGTATCAGATCTTCTTCTGGGTATAGCCATTCTGTCTGGCGGCCTTACCCCGATACTCGATGTAGGAGTACCAAGAGGTAGTCGTGGCGAATTCATTCGTTGATTCTAATATTGTTCTTGTGTTTCCTTAATCTTACAAATCGTTCGTATTCCTGTATACGTCTTTTCAATAATGCAATTGATATCTTCTATCTTCATAACGCGTCAGTATAAAAACAAAAAAAAAAAAAAAAGAAGTCGTAAAAATAAAGCACAAAAGCAACCTTGTTCACTAATATTGGTTCCAGCCCATAGATCAGAATTCCCTAACTTGTTCAATTGTGGGGTGTTGTCCCCGTATGATATCGTATGAAAGGGCTAAACGCGGGATGGTTGATATGTGGATAAATGGTGATGTTGTAACAGAAATTCAACGGGCGCTTAGTTCCATGGTGAGCTGCAAGTGGGGCGATGAGAATGGGTGCGGGTTTGGGAGGGTTGAAATTTTGTGCGTGTGTGAGAGTGTGCGGGTAGTTTAGCGCGACAAAACTTTAACCACACTAAAAAAAAAGTTAGATCAAGAGAAGACCTCCGCTTGTATATTAAAACGATGCTGGTGAGGCCGGTAATACGGCACTTTCGGCTCGTTACACACTTTCGTTGTACGAGGAGGTTAATGTCTACAGGATCTTCGACGATAGCTAAACTGGAAAACATTCAACAAATATTTAATTCACCGGAAGATGGTGACAGCTTTGAACAATATAAACGATTGCATTCGGAATTAATTACGACACCAGATGTTATAAACACTTTGGTTACAAATAGTGAAGTGAAAGACCAATGTTTTGATCTGATTTCACAGAATTGGCATAGATCATTAGAAGGAAGGATATGGACATTAGATGCGTTATCGAAACTACTGTTGACGAAAAACCCAGAATTTTCAAGCATTTTGATGAAACTGGTGGAAAACGCTTGGACGGCACGGGAGGTTACATTATACAGCGTCATTCTGAAAAATTATGGCCGTTCTTTTTTAAGAAGAAAGTCTTTACTTGCATATATGAAAGCTTATCAAGCATCAGATCGGTATTGGGTGGCAATGGCCGATCTGTTAGTAAGAGCAGCTTTATTAGAAGGGAAACCGTTGTTGGCGGCGTCTATATCTATACGCCTAAAGGATACTGTACCGAACTCTGCTGTGAGGTTGGTAGAACGGAGTTTGTTATACGAAGATGACCAACAAGGGCTATATCACTTGAGAGCTTTGGATTTGTTGATATCAACATTTCCTCATTTCACAGTGCCTCCATCCTCACAGGTAAAAGCTATTAAAGCTGCAGTCAAAATTTCGAAGAAAAAGGGTGTTTCTCTAGTCAACGACTGTTATCGCAGTATAAGTTCAAAGACTGGGGCGCCGCCGCCGCCGCTCAGAGCCTCACAGATGGCGATACAGTGGAATTTGTGGCAACGCAATCAACCAATGGCTTGGAATATCCTAAAAAGCATAAAAAACCAGGACAGGGATAAACTTTTCCACAATTCGGAATTTATTACTCGACTGGTTATGGGATTTTCGAAATCACAAAAGTTTAGATCCCATGCGCGGAGTATTATAAAGAAGATACCAGAAGAACAGTATGGCGTTGAAGGGGTCACTGAGGCATTGCTAATATATGCTGGACGTACTAAGGATCACCAACTGGCGCAGAAAGTTTATTCGCATATTTCCACGCCTATTCGAAGGACAACGTTGACATATTTACTTAGTCTCCACGTCCTATTCAATGACACTGTTGGTGCAGAAAAAATCATGTCAGAAATCAATCGTCGAAATGAAGCGCTCAATCCAACCGAATTATCAATGATTATCCGATCACTGAGCCAAATTGATCTTGAAAAATCAATCGAGATGGTATCAAGGTTCCCTACGCATTTGACATGGAGCGCCTGCCTAGAAATCGCCAATACAGCAATTGACAAAGAGCAGTTTGCAATTGCCGAGACTTATCTTGACAGAGCCTCTTCTTTAACGCCAAAAGACGCGGTTCGAATTTTAGCATTGGCTAGCAACCTACGGATCAAGTTATACGCCAAACAAAACGACCTTCAAAAAGCAGTCAACGCATTCAAAGATCATCTAGCATTTCAACCTTCAAAAGAACAGCATATCCTTGGGCTACAAACCATTCTTGACGCATCACTACGACTCAACGATACAACATACCGGAATTGGTTATGGTATGAATTTCTACAAGAAGGGGTTAAACCATCAGACCTCAAACGAACACTCATCAAACGAGTGCATTATCAGAAATTAAGTGATCAGAACAAGTTGGAATGGGCCAAATTGTAAATATTTGTATCAATAGGAAAATAATAATAAACTCGGCATTTACGCAGCTTGAAATCCCGATAGTTGCAGACCATTGATCATATTCTTTGTCCACAAAAAAATAATCATTAACGCCATTCTTCTCTTCGTATTTTTTTTTTTTTTTTCAGTTGAATTTTTCTAATAGATGTACATTACATTTAGTCGAATAGACCCATACCCATGTCTCCATCAGATTCTTCTTCTTCCTTTTCTTCTTCAGCAGCTGCGGCTTCTTCACCACCAGCGGCGGCGGCAGCAGCACCACCAGCAGCTGGAGCTGGGCCAGAAGCAGCGAAAGAGAACAAACTGTCCTTCAAGTCCTTGCCTTCAACGGCCTTGGAGAAAATTTCAGCCCAAACCTACAATTCAAATTGTTAGTATTTCTGTCTCGTGGTTCTTACATCACACGGATTGGATAAAACATACTGGTTCAACTTGGACACCAGCGGCCTTGGTCAAAGCCAAAATCTTTTCAGAAGAGATTTCGACTTCGGCGTCAGCGAGAATGAGAGAGGCGTAAGAAACGGCGGCTTCGGACATTATTTCGGTATATGCGTTGGTTGTGTCGTGACTTTACAAGAACAAATGAGATTGTGATCGTGATGGTGGGAGAAAAGTGTGAGTGGGTTTTCACGCAAACTTAGGGCTTTATTTCCAATTATGGCAAGTCTCGGTTGTGAAAGTTGCCTTATTGGGAAATTCTCAGTCACACTTCCCATTCGTTCTACAATCTACGCGCAAACATTTTCCAAGCAGCGGCTGTTCTGTTCCAACCGACTCCCAATTATACACTCGCCCAAAACTTTCTGTTCGTTCTTTATACATCACCAAATAATTCAACATGTCAGACGAAGCAAAGGCCACAAAGCCAAGTGTTCAAGTACGTTCTTGATTCTTTTTTTCGACTAAAAGATCCGACAATTTTTTTCTCCTTCAAACGACACGAAATTTCCAAGAATTGAAAGTCGTTTAATAGGGATAAAGATCGGAGGATTTTGGAAATTTCACGAATAATCGGAAAAATGCTAACCAAATCTTTAATAGACATTCGGTAAGAAGAAGACTGCCACCGCTGTCGCCCACGTCAAGGCTGGTAAGGGCCTCTTGAAGGTCAACGGTTCTCCAATCACTTTGGTTCAACCAGAAACCCTTCGATTGAAGGTCTACGAACCACTTCTCATTGTTGGCCTCGACAAGTTCGCCAACGTTGACATCCGAGTCCGAGTTACTGGTGGTGGTCACACCTCTCAAATCTACGCTATCCGACAAGCCATTGCTAAGGGTATCGTTTCTTTCCACCAAAAGTACGTTGATGAACAATCCAAGAACGAACTTAAGAAGGCTTTCCTTGCCTACGACAGAACTTTGTTGATTGCTGATTCTCGACAATCCGAACCAAAGAAATTCGGTGGTCCAGGTGCTCGTGCTCGATACCAAAAGTCTTACCGATAAGTTTTTTTTGTTTTTGGTATTTTTTATTGCACAACCGAACTTACAAAACTACAAAAAAACTTATCTGCTATGTGTATATTTTAGTAGTACTTTAATGCTCTATATTTTTGGATGATCAGAGATTTAGTGTGCAAAATTGTAGAATTCAACCGGGTAACCCAGTTCATGAAAAAAGTGGTAATGTTTAAAAAGAAAGAAAGATTCGCGTGGGTGTGTTAAAAAAAAAAAATCCGCGCGCGCGTTGGGATCAAACCAGAAATGCATCACCAAAAAAAAAAACAGAAAGTGTAAACAAAA
>JAKTPN010000247.1:38135-56149 GCA_030557665.1 Blastobotrys apis
TATAAACAAAAAAAAAAAAAAAAAAATTGTTTTTGTTGTCCTTCTCTTTATCAAATGCACTAATATAGGAGACTCGTTTGAAGTCAGATATAAGATTTGTTACGAAAGTGATCGGATATTTTCCATAAATATCAAAAAGAACGGTCATAGCCCAGTTGGAAGATAAAATCTGTTAGCATTTTCGTAACTTTAAACGAAAATACCCCACCACGCACAAATCCATCGGTCGGAGCGGAGCTTAAGCTTAGTCAACACAGTCAGTGCACCAATAGTGCGTTACAGCAGAAACAAAGCTTGCAGTCGGTTGCCTCCTCCCATAAAGTAAACAAACCAAAACCAAGCCACTCGAGCACATTTTACTTTTCTCACACACTTTTTTTTTTCTACGCAAGGTTTATTTATTTTGGTTTCATCTTCTCTCTCTCTCTTTTCCTTTTTCCTATTGATGGAACCTCAAACTCCACCAGACTCTACGACTCAGGTACTTCTTCCTACTCCTGTACCTTCTGGTTCTGTTCAAAAGATGTTGAGTCGTGATGGTACGGCTGCGGGGACAGACCTAGGATCCAATTTGAACTCTACTAGAAACGAAACCAAAAGGTTATCTTCAACTTCAACTCAACAAGATGAGCCTTTGACACCGGAACAAAAAGATGTGGTTGACGAAGAAGTGCGTACTGAAGACCAGCCAACTCCAACAGGTCCACCAAGAAAACCCGAAACAAGCGAACACAATATTGATGCTGATGATCCTGAGGTGGAATTGCCGCATACGCCTCCGCTAACCGTCCCATTATCCACAACAAGCCACGCCGCAGCGTCATCCTCTTCTGCGATTAAAGTTGAAGCAATCACAACTAGCTCGCCGCCCATTGGCCTAGGACTGGTTAATCAACTTCCAAAGCCTGTCACTGAGTCAAACTCATCCTCACCATCGAATAGAATGAAAAGAAGACCCCAGCCAGTGGAGCAAGACTTGTTGATGACCGGTGATCTTGAAGAAGATGAAATTAAACAAATGAGCGAGGAAGATGCAAAGATACAATTGTCTAAGGCAGTAAAAGCTATCAATGAATTGAAGCGTTATGCCGATGAATATGAGGCTTCACTTACTCACGTTGAATTACAAAATCAACTTCTTACAATTCAGAATCACGAATCGGCTCAAAGATTTGAAGTCGAGAATAGCATTTCTAAGCGTGAAGTTGATTGCCTAAGATTTGAACAGAATGGAGGTTTGCATGAAAGCGCTGAGATATACCGACGACGATTAAGAAAGGCAAAGAGTAGACTGAAGGAAGCAGAACGGGCTAATCTGGAGAAGAATGCAGAAATTGAAAAATTGAGAAAGAGAATAAGAGATAGTCGAAACAACCGTGAAGCTCTGGAAGCCGCGGCGGCAGCCCATCAGCAGCAGCAGCTTCAACATCATCATGCCATGGCTGCAGCTTATCATCAACAATATTCTCAATATCAACAAGCTCAAGTGCAAGCACAAGCTCAAGCTCAACAATTTCAACAGCAGCCGCCACCACCACCACCAGCTCCTCCTCAGCCAGCGGTTAGTTTACCACAGCAACAACAACTGCCACCACAAGTAAAGACGCCGGTACCCCCACATGTTCAACCAGTACGTGATAGTCATTCTCCAGTACCGTCAGAGCATATTTCTTCATCTCCTCAGCTCAATTCAGGTGGTCAAAATACTCCACGAATGCCATATTCTGGAGCCCCGTCAACTCCGTTGCAATATGCGGCGGATAAGTCCGCCAGTCCAGCGTCTAGTCACCAAACACCGAGATCCACAGAAGAAGGCGGACTAGCAGCTCTAGGGATGCTGGCATCTCAAGTCTTGCAGCAGCAAAATAGCACAAGTCCTCCAAATCATAACCAAAATTCCACCTCTCATTCGCATTCTAACAGTAACAGTTCTGGTGAAAAAGCAGCAGCCGGTCTAATGTCACCAGTCGATTTTACCGACCCTTCACAACATCCAAGTGGGTATCCATCGCCAGAAAAACGCCGCCGTGAAAGCAGTGCTTCTACAATATCAATACATACTGAAGATGAGCATGATGAACATAAAACGGAGGATGAAAACGATGATACAATTGAAGAAATTCAAGTTCGATCGTCATCGAAATCACCCAAGTATGTACGCAATTCTTAATAATTATATTTATGCTACAAGATTTCATTCTTCAATTATAACTAGAACCCTATTTGATTTTTGTATTTTGCGTTTTCTAAATCAATGAAGATGGCATGTCTGAACCAGCCTTTTTCAAACCAGCTAATCGATCGTATTCACCAGACAAGATTCTCTCCACGATCAACGCGTCACGTTTCTTCAATTCTTCTGGGTCGACAGTACCATCATTTACCAATTCTTCTCTTCCATCATTATATCGTTCTTGAGCACGCAATCGCAATTCTTCCATAGCCCAGTCGCTAATATTCTCCTTATCCAAAAACAAGGCAAAGAACAAGCAAAGTAATGCACCTGGGATGTATCCGTAATAGATCAAGCCTTCCCATCCTTCTTTTTGCTTTTCCCGAACCACTTGCCATGTAATTTCACCAGTTTCCTTATCTTCTACTGGAATCTTGTCGAGGATTCTTCGGCCAGTTGATAAATAGTCGCCCAAGTCGTCTTGGTTTTCTCTAAACAAGTCCGCTTGTTCATTAGATAGTTGGAAATAATCCCTTAGTGACATTCGGTCTTTGGTTTTATTGACAAGTGCTGACAATGCTGCTGCTTGTTGCAATTCGTCGTCTGACGGATTTCGAACTGTACCATCTGGGTTTTGGTATAATTTTCCCGACGGAGGAAGGGTTTCGATTCGTCGTCGAATCTCTTGTTCCAAATCCTCGCTGAAATTTTGAAACCCAGGACTTGGTTTGAAATCTTTAAGATTAACTGTCGAAATAAATCGGAATGCTTGTGGTCGGAATAATGTTGGTCGGATGGCGGCAGTTGTCGCCAATCTATTGAGATGACGGGCCAGCATTCTTGTATCTATTGAATATTGGTGGTGAACGGGTGGTGATGCTTTGAAAAAAATCCTGCTATACCCAACTAATCCCCGCGCTTCTGATTGGTGGATTTTTGGGTGTACACTTTTCCTCGGATTTGCGCCTGTTTGAGCCTTTCTCGCGTTCTCCCAATTATCCTTTATCGACTACCGGGGAATGCTTGGGATCCTTTGCCGTCACGGAAGGCTTCTCTCCCGTTTTGAATTAATTCGAAAAACAAAAATGTTTTTGTGACTGTGAATTTCCCAATTTGGAATCCTCAGCGTAAACCTCAGACTGCCGAAAAACTCCCACCCACTCACACAACCATCTATCGAAATCACAGTTCTATAACCCCATCAGCACGACCGCCGGCAGTAATGAAGTTCATCAAATCCACCGAAACCCTCGACATCCCAGACGGTGTCACCGTCGTAATCCATGCTCGAAAGATCATTGTTACTGGTCCACGAGGTAAGCTCGAAAAAGACTTGCGACACATTAATGTCACTTTCAACAAGATCAACAACAAGAAGGTTGAAATCACCATCGTCCACGGTGACCGAAAGCACGTTGCCAGTTTGCGAACTGTCAAGTCTTTGATCGCCAACATGGTCACTGGTGTCACCAAGGGTTTCAAATACAAGATGCGATACGTCTACGCACATTTTCCAATCAATGTTAACATCAACGATGGTGGTAAGGTTGTAGAAATTCGAAACTTTTTGGGTGAAAAGCGAGTCCGAACTCTCCACGTTTTGGAAGGTGTCACTGCCGAAGCTTCCAAGGCTCAAAAGGACGAATTGATCTTGGAAGGTAACTCTCTTGAAAACGTCTCTCAATCTGCTGCCGACATTCAACAAATCTGCCGAGTCCGAAATAAGGATATCCGAAAGTTTTTGGATGGTATCTACGTTTCTGAAAAGGGTGTTGTTGTAGAAGACGAATAAGTGTTGTTTGCTTAAAAACTGAACTTTTATGCAAAAAAAAAATGGAATAATTTTTTAACGATGTAATATTAATGTACATTTCAAACTTTTTGTGTACGAAAAAAGGAGAGAAGAAAAACTCCATCAAAATCCTCGTAGGTTACTTCAAAGGAAGAACTCATCTGGCGTGTAGAAATCCAGCCCTATTTTTGATGCAAATTCTTTATCAGAGTCTGAGAAATCTTTCGCTCTACCTGCAGCATCGCCGATAAAAAAACATTGGTCTTGCTCGATATCTGGATTATCCTTGAGCAGAGCGTCCCACATTCCTCGGCATGGTTTTCTAAACTTGTCTTTTATTCCAGTTGGTGGTTTGGCTGCCGCATAGAAGCGAATTGGTACTTGCAATTCTTTTGCAATTTCTTGAACTCGTTCTTGAAGCCATTGGTATCGTTTTGTATTTGGTCTAGGAACGATTCCTCCTTGATTTGAAAAAATGACAATGTGATGAGTACCGGTGTAATTCTGAACAAATTTTGATGCATTGGATTTCGCAGATTCGTCTCCTGATAGATATTTTAAAGTTGGAACTACTTTAGAATTCAACCATTGCCAATCAGACCCGTCCCTCGGGTGAATGCCGCCGCTTTTAGGAATCGTTAATGTCGAATCGAGATCAAATGCAGCCACTTTGGTACAGTTTGTGGGGTGGTCACCATATGATGCACTGATTAACGACAAGCTGACAACTTTGAATTGTATTTCTTTAGAACTGCTTTCAGTCTTCTTTGAGTTGGTGGATAATGGGCTGAAGAAGCTGTTGAGCGTTTTCTGGCTGCTCATTTTCGAATCGTCGTGTTGACATTAGGAGTCGCGATGCGCGTTATTTATTTATATAGGGGGACTTGCGAGGCGGTGAGTCGGCATGACTGACGTAGATTGAAATTATTCGAATGGCCGCATAACCGTTTGCATTTTCTCTAGCTAGGCCTTTTCACAGGAGTATTTAACTAATCTAGATTTGTCATGGCGGGTTGAGCTAAATGTCGTGAAAATGCCTAAACTGTTTATAAACAATACGTATTTGTTTTCAGATCTGGTATTCTTCTTCCTGGTTCTTGAAACAACCTGGAACCACAATATATCCGGCGGGGTGTATATCCTGGTTCAACCGCATTTACCCAAATGGGGAACTGTTCTCAAGCACGCATGTCGGAGTGTTTGAATTTCGCTGCCGCTTTTCGAGCGGCGGTGGAGGTGGCGGGATGCAGACACGGTTAGCGTAGTTAGAGTCCATGTTCTTTTGTATAGTGCTTTGAGGCTAGTGTCGCCTGTTGAATCAAATACCTGGTATTTGTACGAATTATGGGCATATATGGCATCTAATAGAAGGATTGGCTGCAGAGTAATCATGCCAACCCAAAGGAAATGATCCAAGCACAGTTAAACAGAACTACACATGAAGCTCAAGAGCAGAAATTAAAACCTGTTTACTAGGTGAAGCATATTTCCACGGCTATATGGACGGGGCTGGGTATGATATCTCTTCTTTTGACGAATACGGTAAAATTCTCTCAGCATTTGTGAAAAGTTTGGCTTGATCTGCTATCAAATATCATTTATTCATAGTCAAGCGGACTCTGCAGGAACTGCACAAACTACAGTCTTTCATGATCAAACTTGAAGACGGAAATTCTACAACGTTTCACCAGTCTATCGAGTTTTTACTGCACCATCGATGTATCTGCGATCGTCCAAGTGCCCACGTAGTGACAGCGGTACATTATTCGAATACGGGGGATACTTTTACACAGGATACCAAGGACTAGACCATTGCAAATTCCACTTGTTATCAGTATGGAACCGAGATGCTCCCTTTGTACGGCAGCTTGAACTCGGAATAATAAAGGATACTCGCGGTAATGGTCATGCTCATGGGCTGACTTCCAGCTTATTGGCCGTCATGCGCAAAGAAATTGGCGATATGCAACTATATCAGTCCTAGGACCTTTATTTACCGCCTCATGGGGGACTGCCCATGCAAAGTCCAGCGGTGAAGCGGTTAAGCCCCGGCACACGTGGCGGAGTTGCGGCTTGGGCGGGAAAGGCGTGGTACAGCGAGACGATGTCCAACGCTCATGTTGCGGCCGATTACAAGTATGTACTTGGGGTGAATAGTTGGCTATATATAGAGGAAGCCGCTTATAGAGCTTCCATCGTGCGGCTAACAAGTCAAAAACAAAATGCATTAAACAACATTACCAAATTAACACCCCCCTCGGTACTTACAAATTCGCCATTATATCCTTGAAAAACTTGTTCTCATTAACCCTTCCTGCATACTCTCCAGATTCCACCAATTGTTTCAACAAGCCAGTAGCTTGGTCCGGCGATTGGCTCTGCAAGTCCACCTGGGCAGCCCATTTCTTGAGAATCTCTCTCAACAATTGGCTTCCTTGTTTAGTCTCGTCTTTAGAAACCTTTAGCCGTTTCACCAAATCTTCATCAGTATTGTTCTCACCACCGCCGAATCCTTCAAGTTCACTGGCTTTGCGTTTCGCCATGTTGATCACCTTTTGCGGGAACTTGACCACCTCGGCCACATTAATCCCGAACGACTGATCACTAATCCCCGGTTCAACCTTGTACAACAATGCGATTTCATCAGAAGGATTGGTGTATTCATCTGCATCTGTAGATGAAGAATGCACTTTACTCACTTCAGCACATACTCGCAGGTTTTGAACCTGTGGATAGCTTTCTGCCAGACCGGTAAGTTCGTGGAAATGCGTCGCGAACATTGCAAAACACCCACGGTCTTTGACAATATGCTCTGAAATCGCCCAAGCTAGACCAAACCCGTCATAAGTGGAGGTACCACGCCCCAATTCATCAATAACAATTAAACTTTCTCGCGTTGCGGTTCGTAGAATTGTGGCGGTTTCAAGCATTTCTGACATGAATGTGGACAGCCCTTTTAATTGAGAATCCCCTGCACCGACTCGGGCAAGAATACTGTCGAAAATTGTCAGTTCGGCTTCAGTGCATGGTACAAAACAACCAGCTTGAGCCATCAATGCAATCACACCAATCTGCCGAATATACGTACTCTTACCGCCCATATTCGGACCAGTGATAATCAAGAATTCAGACTCGTCTCGAATCAAACTCACGTCATTAGGAATAAAATTAACCTCATCTTGCACCTCCATACACGGATGACGGGCTTCTTGAAGGATTGTATTGCCGGAATACCGAGGGTGCATCTTTGGTCGAACATATGGGATAGGAGACGTTGACGACACCTCAGCAAAACTGACAATCACGTCCAGATGCGCCAAAACTGTAGACAATTCAGTCAAGACGGTATGGTACTGCGCAGCTACCCGAACAACTTCATTCACAGTATTGGCTTGTTCTTTTTCATACTCCGCACTGCTCAGCTTGAACTCTGCACTGAGCTTCTTGAGCTTGTTATTCTGGAAATAAATACCATTCTTCATCGTAGCCAACTCAAAATATCCACTCTTTGTCTTCAAAATCTTTTGGTTATTTCGAGTGACTCGGAAACACATGCCATGGTTTTTATGCTCCTCCATGTTGAGTTTGTCCCCAAGGTTCAAATCTTGGCCAACTTCTTGCTTCACCTTTTGCATCCCGTTTCGACTACTTTCAATTGTTTGATACAGGTGCTGCAATTTCTCACTGGTACCAGGATTGACTCGAAATTCATGGTTATCCAATGCATCCAAATCTACCGCAAATTCCACCAATTCTCGATACACACTCATTGGCTCAATACATGCCTTCAACGGATCCAGATACATTTTTTGCACAGTTTCTTTCGATGCCTCATCATCCAAATTCTCCAAAGTTGCAAGAAATTCCGGTAACCGAATGACCAGTTGATAAATACGCACCACATCTTCTAACCCAGCTTTACCACGTTGGAATTTCCGATTCAACCGATTAATGTCAGGGACAGCCTTGAGTAGGTCAGTCTGTAAGGTATCCCGAATACTGGAATCATTCACAAATGCTTCGACAAGATTGTGCCTTTTCTCAATCTCATCCTTGTCCATCAAGGGCTGCTTCAACCATCGTTCTAAAAGTCGAGCCCCAGCTGCAGATTTACACTTGTTTAGCAACCCCAAAAGACTCATATTCTTTGCACCTCCTCGAGTATCCGGAAGTAAGTTCAGTGCACGCAAAGCTGACGCGTCGAGCCGCATGTACTGACTCAAATCATGCTGGACCAAGTGATAAAAATACTTGTCTTGTGAGTCAATAGTTGCCAGCAACTTGAGATACTTGATTAAAGCTGCCGCACTACTAGTGGCTAACTTCTGCGACAATGGTCCAACCAATTCCGCCACCACTTCTTGATCTTTCCCTAGAAGAGTTCTAAAGTCTTGTTCAACATTGTCACTTTTGAAATCAGCAGACTTCAACTGCGTCACTCCAACATTACATCGATCCAGAACATCGCAAATCTTTGTCAAATCTGGATCTTCTTTGACCTCCTGCATCGCACATTCTTTGACACTCAACTGGATCATGACCGATTCCAAGTTAGAAAACAGCTCATTATCTGGAAATTCAGACACCCCGATAGTACGAGATACCGTATCAACAAAACTAATACCAACTATCCGCTGACCATCCTTTGTCCCAACTTTAACCGCCAACATGACGGGGTTCTGATCAATTGTGCCACCAAGAATATCTTCCAGCGCTTGAATATTACCTGGAGATGCCGCCTGGGTTAGTTTCCAGCTTCCACCGTTACTGGCATACAGCTCCATCTTCAACCCACGCGATAACAAACCATCCTTGACAAATGTTCCAAAGACTGCATAGTTCATAGTACACCACGGCTCGTCACCCGTATATTTCAATACTGAAGTGGTCCGATGGACCGTCTGAGCAACAAACTTGGCATCTTCACGAAACGTACGATATTGAGTGGCGCTATCACCTGAGCTCACCTCAAAAATCCGAATAGTCTGCGCATCTTTCTTTGGAAGGGTGTTCAAAAACCTGAGGACACTCTCCGTTGTTGTATCTCTAGATGCTTTGGACATTAGTGCAACTTGTGTGGGTGTGTGTGTGTGTGAAGAAATCAAAAGTCGCGAATCTATAGGCACGACGCGTTTTTATTTCAATTTAATCCTTGCGCAAGCTCGACACGTAATTCTTCGTGCGGCGTTGGGGGGCTTTTTTTTTTTTTTTTTTTTTTTAATTTTTTTAAATAGCTATTCTTACAGTTACATAATAACCTAGCCGAAACTCTTCAATTGAATATGGTCACCAGACTTTTCGGTTTCCTCAGACTGGTCTTGAGCTGGTTGTTGGTCTTCTCGCAAAATCTTTTCAAGCAATGTTCTCTGCCATTCACTCAACCCAGTAGTCACCACCTTTTTGAACGCTTCACTATCATGACCGGCCAACTCAACCAACTTGGTTTTGACATAGCCAAGCCGCTGGTCAGCTGGGATCCCACAGTTTTTATCACCAACAAATTGGATTAAAGTTGGAATGGTGATCGACATGCCCGAAACAACTTGTTCTTCCCCACTCATTCCCTTGGTGAACCCAACCAAGACATCATTAACGTGCTTGGCGATTACAGATGGTTTTTTATCTGATGGGGGGTTACTGGTCGCCATGGACACCAACGATGGGACGACTCTTTCAGCAAGAACTTTGCCAACTCCTGATTTGATACAAGTTACCAACATCGTACGAGTACATTCAGCAGTGATTTGAGACAACTGTGGAATACTGATGTTTTCAACAAGCAAACCGCTTAAATCATTAACAAACCGTCCATGTGACTGTACTGCGTCTGTGCAAGTGGTCAATACAATAAGCGACGACAAGATACAATTCTTTCTTTTTGCAAGACCAGCCTCATCAGTATCGGCAGCACCTAATAACCCAACAACATGAGTGATAGCGGTAGTAACAGCACGTTCAATAACGGGGCTTGAATTGCCACAAGTCTTCCTCGTGTTCATCATCATTGCTAGTAGCCTCTTCTGAACGACTAAAGAGTAGGGAACAATGTTCTTTTGACATCGTTCATCCTCCAAAAAACGCCCGAACACATACAGCAAACAAGCATACAAGTCTACCTTGATGATATTTGGAAACACCTCAATCATTGATACCAAATTATCCAAACAAGACCGAGTCAACGCCAAATGGGTTGCTTCTTCAGTAGCATGACGAGAGACAGATCGGTCAGAATCTGACAAGAATGGAAACATGTTGGTAATAGCCAGCATGACCACTCTAAACAATTCAAAGAGCTGATCAACGCTTTCAGATATCTGGTCACTTTGAGCTTCTTCATCCGATTTTGACCGTCCTGGATGGTTCAAACAGACACTAGACACAATGTCCACAACCGCCCGTTGCTCCTTAACATTGCCAGTCAGGATGATTCGATCCAACATGTCAATAGTTTCAGCAAACACTACATCTTTATAAATAGCAGTTCCACTAACCGACGGATGAAGAATCCTCTTCAATGCAACCAACACTTTTAATCGTGAGTCAGATGATGACATGGACCCCATGGAATGCTGTGGTCTCACTAACGCTTCAAAACATAGCCCAAACAGCACGAAAAAGAACGCAGCTGGTTCATTACTGTATTTGATTCCTTCTTCCTCAGTCTCAGCAGTCGCTCTTTCCTTCTCGTCCAGAATATCAAACACCAACCGAGAATCTTGTTCAATCAATGATGCAATTGCATCAACCAGCTGCAGCCATGATTCTTGATAAATCGGCAGTACGCTTGATCTTGACAATGCAGAGTACATTTGATCCAATGATCCACTCAGCCCACCGCCTCCAGATAATCCAGACGACTGTTCTGGTTCGAATCTCAACTTGGCAAAATCACGTAATGAAGAAATCCACAATGGCACCAAAGTAGCCACGTGAGGCTGCACCACATCGACAAGATACTCCATGCCAGGCTCGACACTGGAAACCTGTAATTCTGCCCACAATGATAATACAGCAATCCTCAACATGACTTGTGCATTTGGACTTGGACTTTTGAGCTCACCAAGGCTGATGATCTGCGACCCAGAACAGCTTTCAAGTGCACCCGTCAAGAGTTTCAAAATCCGCCCCATTCGGTCAACATTTTTGATAATACCACTGCCAATAAACGTGGCACAGACTTTGATAGCTTGGAATGCCAGCTCTGGTGAGCTATCTGCAGAAAACGCTGGAGTTAATGCTGAACCAATCTGGGCCTGATACTGCTCCAAAAGTGCAACTTCTGTAAAATCCGGATCCACCAAATCTTTCAACTCAGTTAGAATATCGTCCAAAAGCTTCAGCCCTAGTAATCTCAATTCCAAGACAGATGCAGTTGCTGCAGAGAATGCAATCTTGATCAAATCGCCTACTTTTGCAACTAATGGACTTTGCTCTCGTTGTTCAATTGTTTTATTATCCAACAACAAGTGTACCAGCTTTCTCAGTAAGATAATAGCCAATTCCCGCGTCTGCCATTTCAACGGCTCGTCAATATGAGCCCCATCATTACCAGGCTTCTCATTCGAATCTTTACCATCGGCGTTGAAAGACTCTCCTTCTTCATCACCCATCAACCCAGCATCATTATCACCAGATTTTGCTGGTGCACTGGATGCTCGCTTCGCCGACCGTGGGTCAAACACATTACGCGTTTTCAACAAGACTGATTGAATTCTAGAAATCCACTCCAACGGTTCCGACTCGCCAGTTTGGTCAAGCCAGTTTTCAATAAACCGTCGTAGCTCCTTTGAATCTGGTGAATTATCATATGCCAACCAAATGTCAACTGCCAATTCGCTACCACAGATTTCAAATACCCGCTGAGTTGATTGTGTTCGAATAAGCTGGTATAGCCCATCGATAGCAGCATGCCGAAGAAGAGAGTGCTCATCCACATCCATTACATTACGATGTATTTCCTTGCCGAATGCTTCAATATTCACCGTATCCGCAGAAAAGATGATCAATTCCTGGATACTTCTGTGAGCCTCCACCACTAGCCGGTCATTGTCGGATAGTTCAAAATACTGGACCAAATTCAACACGGAATTTCGGCTCTTGGAACTCTCTCGCAAATCCGGACCAAACACATTAATCAAAGCTCGAACACACCGACTGACAATCTGATTAGTTGGGTGTTCAACATCCAAGTTGGTCGAAACAGTAGAGTTATTCTCATCACTATGACTTTCCAACAAGTGCAATTTCATCAACGTTGATACACTGCTACTGCTATAATTTGAAAAACTTAGCCCAGAACTAGCAATTGTGATCGAAATAGCCTCTAATGCCCAAAAGTGGACAGTTGGATGCGGGTCACCAGCTAACGACATTAGAATCCCTAGAACCGTCTTCAAATGTAACCCAGCAAACATTCCTCCAACATGTTTCAACACATACCCCAACGCAATAGAGCATCCACCTCGAACATTTGGATCTGGATTGGCAACAATCTCATCAATTAGATACTTGATATGCTCAGTAGTAGTTGTAGATCCTCCAACTGAACATAACATTCCCATTGCTTGAGCTGCGAGATTTCGAACATGAGGGTCAGTATCAACCATAGACTTTTTCACAATGTCCACCAGAACATTCAAAACACGAGCACTCTTGAATGCATCTCGATGAGTTGCCTTAGTGGCAATCTTTAAAGTTTCATAAATAGTTGCTGAACTATTTATAATCACTGCGTTCTTTCGATGTTTACTACCAGTGTTCTTTCTGGTGGCCGTGGTGACATATGTCCGTAGCTGATCCAAAATACTCTCTTGGACCTTTGGTGTTTGGTTTGGTAGTAAACTTGTAAATAACTCAATGCATAAATCGACCACCGCAGTAGCTGCCGGCACAGATCGACCAGGTTGTAAAAAGAAGTGCGCGTCAGCGTCGAACTCTGGTGATGATAAGATTGGGGTTTTGATCTGCTTTTCCAGTTTGTCGCACCAATGCAAAGTCTCGGATAGCCAATGCAAAGACCTGTCATCCTCTTCAGCAGTCAAACCTTGAGCCTGATTAAATATTTCAGTGATATCAAATCCTAGGACTTTACTGGTGACACCATATGCATTATTATCTGCGACTTCCCATAGAGAATCGATCGTTCCTGAACTAGCTGCAATCGCGGTACTCAACTTGGCACTGTTCTTTTCTGGGTCGGCAAAAGTCGACAGCGCAGATGTCAGCAGATTAGCCGGGAAGGTTTCACTAGAATGGTTGAACTGCGACAAGTAGAGATAACTTTGTAACACTCTTCGCCGAGTCATAGTATCGTAATCACATAGTGTATAACCATTGAGTTGCGGCTCCTCATCTGCCAATTTCTTGGACGGGATGGCCTTTAAAAACAACCCCGTGTTCTGCAACATTACGCCAATTCGTCTCGAGACATCAGCCGTAACTAGCCTGGAATTATGCGCTAGGAACGATACAATCGACCCAAGAGCACAATGCCGTACATGCAAATGATAGCTCAATTCGAGCCCACTCTTGTCGGCTGGATTTTGATCCTTTCCAACTGGTTTGTATAAAGCGGCTTTCCACAAGAGCAGTAATTGAGACAGATGAATCTTGACGAAGCTTGGGCCCAATGGCATCAATCCGCTAATCAATAACCATGCAACATGAATATGCGTAGCCAACACATCCACACCTTCGTGGGTAACTTTCAGCAACCCAGTTGCAGTTGTCAAGACTCGAGACGTCAAGTCTAGAGAACAATGTTCCGGCTTGGAATTGGTTAGACTAACCAACACTGCGGCCAAGTATGCATTACCAATGATCCGACTGGAATTTCCTTGGTTCTTGGCCAATAATGGCAACTCTCTGTTCAGTTGATTAAGGGAAGAAGTCAAAAGCGGGATGATATGCGATGGAACAGCCAAAACCAATTCCTTGAGACAGCTGCATGCACTGATTTGGACACTGTAGTTTGGGTGATCCAGTAGCTGAACCAAAGAAAGTTTCAATGGCTCTGAAAACGACGTCGAAATAGCCGAGCCTAATTCTTTGATCAAGCCTTGTACTACTTCGCACGTCGTAGCCAACGCTTCGGCACTTGGTTCTACCTGTTCTTTCAAAACCGCGGGATAATTCTTGAGCACTTCGTTTGTCAAACTCTTGACTACATTGAGTTTCCCCATTTCACCGAGGATTTGTTTGGCAATGACCTCGTTCAAGATGAATACCACATGCTGACGTGCTGCCAAAATTTTGTACTTGCTGAGCTTGATTCCAGGACTGCCCATAATCCCAGATAATAAGGAATCGGCAATTGCAAAATATCTGGATTCAATGTCATCTGGATTAGAAAGCGTGATGAAAAACGCAATTGTTTGGGCTACCCCTACTCGCGTTCGTGAACTGACCCCATTTTGAGAATATAATGATACAAAAAGTCGCAAGGTATCAGAAAATGTCAAAGTATGAAAAGACTTGACTTTGGGCGTTGGAGCAGTGGATGCAGCAGAGGCTGGTGTATCTTCATCGTCGTCAGCAGATTTTCGAGTTTTGGAAGATTTTTTCGGTTGGATTTCTGCTTTCGTTTTGGACAATTTGATCAATTGTAAGGCAGCATTTGCCAAACATTTGGCAGCAGCTTTTCGAACAGTTGGAAAGGATGATTCCATTGCTTTGAGATATAATGATTTGAAAGTTTCAAAATCGCTGCCGGATCGGAATACTACTCGGGATTGAGCCAATGCTTCCAAAACTTCAAACGCTACAGCTGCGACTTTTGCCGATTTATCAGTAGCACAGGTTCTGGCGATCTTCCATGCATCTTTCGAAAGTGTGTCATCAAAGGTGTCACCGGTTACTTCTGTGGTCGATCTCAATGCCACCAGTAATGAATACCGAAATCCCGTATGCTATCAAACGTTAGTATACTTTTTCCTCCCATAAGCCAGTTTCATACCGTTGAATTTTTTAGTTGTTTAATTACCGAGATTGCCTGCATCGGTGCTAAAGATACAATCTTTAATATTTCGTTAGTCTTGTCCATCTCCAGATCATCATCATACCTTTTCCCCACAAGCTTCATTGATCATCCCAAGTGAAACCACCGCCAGACTATCCTTGTTAGCTCATTAAGATGCAACAAAGAGCAAACGACATACTGTTTCAATTCCGAATATTTATCCGATTTGCTGAGATACCCCAGCAATTTATTTGCCGTTTCATATAAATCCTTTGAAGATTCTGCTGAATACACCAACCGGTAGACTTTACCGACGGAATTCCTTACAGCTTTCGTCACCATTTGTTGGTCTTTTTGTTTTTGAACATAGTCCAAGAAATTACTCAATTCTGTCGATACATGGTGCTGATGTTCAGGTTCTATCGTTGTCAAACGCCGAATCTCTGCAGTTAACTTTGAAACCCAAGCAAATCCCACAGATGATTGTTTTTCAATTGGCAGTCCTTCATAATCTGCTGAGTCGAACTTGATCTGTAATAATTGTGGCTCCTCTGTCATCGTTAAAAAGCTGTGTTTTTTAATCGGACCTCTTGTGTAGCTTTTGAGAATCTATCAAATCCCGTTCTTTCTCTATGTGGTGTTCTATTTTAGTTTTGCACGCGCCAGGTTTCAAGGAGAGATCACAATCTGTCCAAAACTAGTCCTAGATTTTTCTGGGTGGTAGATCGGGCCGTTACCCGGAATTGGGGCATTCTGCTGTTTCCGCGGCAACAATAAAAACATACGTTTCTAGGGCAACAGCAAAACGCACATATGCGGCTTGTGCTTTGAATGTGGGATTCCTATACTGCTACTATAGCTATAGTCTCAAGACATCTACGAGCTTCCTAAGCGAGCAACATGGGCCATTTTTCCTTAATAGACGGCACCCAGAAGCCGGCTTTTATCGATTGTTTGGCCAGTTTTGCTGGGTATACTATTCCACGACACAAGTCAACCGTTCATTTTCTCCGCACTTTGCCTGGTTGATATACCTGGATTCCACAGTTGATTTGCAGAACTGGTACTTTCGGCCCCAATAATCTTCGGGGTATGTTTACAACTGATTACCAGGGCCAAATTTAATGCCAGTTCTAGTGGCGAATATTTATGGCCAAGAACGGCACTAGTGAGCATGGCTTTGCAGACGGAATCCTATCTGTTAAACACCCCGAATTCGTAAAGCCAACAAAGACGTCACTGCTGTTCCGTCCGGCTAGAACGAACCCCGCACCCCCTGCCCAATCCGGAATTTGCCCACATGAAACATGTCTAGTTTGGCTGCTGTTGCATTCTTATTTTTATTTTTATTTATTTTTTTCCATCCGTTCTGTTTTCAAATGCTTTCTGCAGCCTAGATAGTACCGGAATAGACTGGAACTGATTGGTTAGCATTACATGCTGTACAAAGCTTGTTTTTGTCGCTTTTTTCCGGAAACGTAGACCTCTAGCCCCTCATTATTTTATTCCGCAGACTTTTTTTCCAATGCATATTCGGAGGGTGACAGTGCACATTAACCGTATAGCCGCAGCGAGGTAAAAAGAATTACGGCAGACGGACGTCGTCTAACGTCCTCTATGGTGAAGCATCCAAGATGCATCATTTCCTGACCGGAATGCAGCTTGAATCCAGTTTGTGTCCCATTCCAAATCACTGGTAAATATTAGTGCGTATCAGTTAACGGGTCAGCTAGAGTGTAAATTTCTACCAATATTGCGGTTTAATGCAACTAAAATTTGCGGCATTGTTAACAAAATCGCAGATGCCGAGTTGAGTTGGAATCAATGGGACGTTGAGCGATAACTGGTCCTGCATGATAAACGGTTAGTTAATTGCCCATCTTTTTTTTTTTCTCTCTTCTTCTTTCCCTCCTTTGCATCACACCAAGTAGAAACAAAACAACTGAGGGTTTAAATTTACACACTAGAATTGGGAAAAAGACGTGAATTTTTATTTGCTCAAGAATATCC
The DNA here is from genome assembly GCA_030557665.1 of Blastobotrys apis. Lineage (NCBI taxonomy): Eukaryota > Fungi > Ascomycota > Dipodascomycetes > Dipodascales > Trichomonascaceae > Blastobotrys > Blastobotrys apis. Next base: position 55,068 of record JAKTPN010000247.1, read on the forward strand.
GATCTTTCATATTCTATTGTTTTGATTTTAAGTCTGCAGATTTTCCATTCTTGCTTGTTCTCTTTCTCTCCAGATTTTTGAGCCCCACTTTACCCAGGTTTATGGCCGGATCCTTAGTACGGCGTCGCCCGGCATAGATTCAAACACCGAATATATCCGAAACTCTAGACTGTCACAACTTGAGCGACCAAACAACTCATATCAACGACAGGAGGGATACAACACAGACAAACAACACAATATCTTCGTACCTTCAGACATCAAGTGATAGTCATCAAGTGCTTCCTTGTTAATAGCCATTATATTATTCCTGGATTAAAGGCTGGAAGGGGGACGGCGAACATACCTAACAGCAACAGATTCGGTAGTCGATTCAACAAATAAGCCGAGACGAAGTAAGCCAAGAAGAGATAATCATATCAGAAACTTACCTGCGTCTAGAGCTGGGGGTTATATTTTTCTTCTTTTCTTTTAAAGTTTTATTTCCGCGGAGAGTTTTTCATATCTGAAAGGGACGCTCGGGCTCTGAGTTTTAGTTCAAAAGTTGGCTCTGGCAAGATTAGTCTTAAAGTTTAACCAAAAAGAGAACGCGAGATATACTCTTTTGATTGTGCTTTATTCGCTTTTCTCTTTCTCTAATTTTTTTTTTTCTTTTCTTTCTTAGAGCTTTGAACCTGATTGTTTGACTGAGTCGTAAGAGTCTTTTTTCGTTCTAAGGGCTGAAAAAATTGTTTGACATTTCTCCACTTTTCTGGGGAATCGAACATCAGATTTAATCTGGAGAACTCGATATAACAAGTTATACACAAACGGCTATTGGAGGAATACTGTTTATTCTTTTGATTTTTCTTGCTTGTTGGAGAAAGTACGATCTGTGGAGATAGAGGTAAGAAGTTACACCACGATTTAAGCAAGGCACCACTCTCTCCACACGATATTTAAGATGGACTACAAGAAGTTCAAGTGCGAGCATCCTGGCTGCACAAAAGCATTTAATCGAAGAGATTATCTGATACGGCATTCGGCTAATCGTATGTTTTATTGTGGATTTTTTTTTTTTTTTTTTTTTTCTAAAGGCACTA
>JAKTPN010000248.1:0-122427 GCA_030557665.1 Blastobotrys apis
GAGCAACAAGTGGAATCGTTCAAGTCTACTCAGGAGGAGCTGGTGCGGCTGAAGCAGGACAAGGATGCGGCTGACGGTCAAGTTGGGGACTTGCAGGGTAAAGTCGCGGCGTTGGAAGCTGGTGCTGTGGAGTTGCAAGATAGTGTGGATAAGGTGATGGAAGAACGTGATGAATTGCAGAAACAGTTGGATGCGTTGAAAAAGTCTGGTGATGACGCGCTGAACCAGGTTGATGAGTTGCGGAAGTCCCGTGATGAATTGCAAAAAGAGGTTGACGAGGTGAAGAAGAACCGTGGCGAGTTGCAAAGTGAGGTTGACGAGGTGAAGAAGAACCGTGGTGAGTTGCAGAGTGAGCTTGATTCTGTGAAGCAATCGCGAGATAGCTTGCAATCTGAACTGGATAGCGTGAGGGAGTCCTCGTCTCGAGACTTGGACGAGTCAACCGCCAAGGTCACTGAACTAGAAGCCGCACGGCAGTCCCTGGAGAAGCGACACGGCGAGTTGAGTTTGAAGCACGGGGAATGGGAACAACAAGTGTCGGATCTCGAAGCGAAGTTGGGCAAAGTGGAAGGTGAAAAGAAGGAGTTGAGTGGTAAAGTTGGTGAGTTGACCAAGGAGAAGCAGAAGTTGAGTCAATCCCATGAAGAACTCACCGCGAAACATGATAAATTGGCCGGCGAGCATGACAAGCTAACCGGTGCGCATGGTAAATTGACAAGTGAACGTGATGGGGTCACCAAAAAAAAACACGGTGACTTGCTAGCCGAGCGGGATGAGTTGACCAAGAAACATAATGACTTGGACTCTAAGCACAGGGACTTGGATGCCAAACACACTGACCTGTCCACCAAGCACACCGAGCTCACCAAGAAACACGGCGACTTGGAAAAGGCCCACCAGAAGGCGACGGCGCAACTCGCGCAGAAGGAAAAGGAAGTCAGAAACAAAGGCGACAAGATTTCAACTCTACAAAAGAAGATGCAGGAAGGCCAAGAAGCGTCGCAATCTGAATCGCAAAAGCAATTGGATGAGTTGCAAGAAGACAAGGACCGGCTGAGTGACGAAGTCGACACCGCAAATGCCCGGGTGCAGGAGTTGGAGCAACAGGTTGCCGACCTGGAAGCTGAAAAGTCCACGCTTGGCGAGTCGGTAAATGCGCTGGAAGACAAACTCGCTACGGTTTCGAAACAGAAGGAGGATGTGGATGGACAATTGAAGAAGTCCGAGTCGAAGATTAGCGAGCTAGAGAAACAGATTGCAACGTTGAAGAGTGAGAAGCAGACGGCTGAAAAGTCCAAGAGTGACCTCGAGGTGAAGCTGGAAGAACTGACCAAGTCTCACCAGAAGACCCTGGACTCGTCTCAGGCGGAATCTTCACAGCTGAAAACGACGCTGGAGAAACAGATGCAGACTCTGAAGAGCGAGAATCAACAGACGGTCGACAAATCCAAGAGCGAACTGGACCGACTAACCCAGACCCTCGACACGTCTCAAGCCGAAATCAGCGACCTTAAAACGCAACTCGATGCCAAGCAAACCGAGGTGACGCAATCGCAGACCAAGGTTGCCGACCTGGAGTCGCAACTCGCACAACTCGGCGGCGACAAGTCACAGGAGACGGCGCAGTTGCAGACCAAGCTCGACGAATCGCATTCCCACGCCACGCAATTGGCGGCGCGGCTTGGTGAAGAACAAGAAACCGGCAAGAAGCTGCAGACCGAAGTAGCCGAGCTGCAGACTAGCCTCGAGTCGCAGAAATCCCAGCTCTCTGAATCGACCGCCAAGCTGGAATCCCAGCTCAAGGACGTGCAATCTGACCGCGACAGGGCCCAAGCGGACTTGACTAAGCTCCAAGCCGACAACACCAGCGCGCAAGAATCGTTCAAAGCGGACCAGCAGCTGTGGGAGAAGGAGAAGACCGAGCTGCAGGCGAAACTCGAGAACGCCGCCACGACGACGACGACGACGGTGGACAAGGCCAAGGAAACCGTCCCCAAAGCCGACCTGGACGACCTCATGCTCCTGCTCGCCGACCTGGAAGACGCTAAAAACAAGTACAAATCTCTTGCCAAGGACCGAGGCGCTGATGTTTCTTCTGATGAAGACGGCGACGATGACGATGATGATGACGATGAAGACGATGAATAAATTAAATGTAAAAAAAAAAAAAACTCACTGCTATTTACTTTGTGTGTATATACTATAGAAAGATAAAGAAAAAAAAGAAAAAAAAAAAAGCCGGGTTAATGCGCCGCACGCTCCGGATCGTCCATCCGCACCACATTGATATCCTCGGCATCAAAATCAATCGCGCCACTCTCCAGCTCCTGCGGCGTGATGAAAATAGACTGCGTAGAGTACATATCCCGCAGCACTTTGATCACCAGCCGCAGAGAAATCCGCCGGTTCATCTTATCCATAAACACATCAAACTCATCCAACGCCAGCAACCGCGAATCCATCGCCTCCCACATTGCCGCGAGGAGTGCGATTTGAGAGTACGACTTCTCCCCGCCAGACAACTTGTTGACGTCTTGTGGTTGTAGACTATTAGCAGTGGCCACTTGCAACTCCACCTTCTTCTTCTCATGGTCAATCTTGATATCTCCATGGTATCCCCGTTCTTGCAGGTTCTTGATAAACGACCGCCCGACATTCTGCTCAGTCTGTTCCAGCACTCGCTTTTGTTGCGCCTTTCGCAGCTGGTCCCCTTTTTTGAAATCTTTCCAAAACTTACGGTACTGCCGGAACGAATGCTCCGCCGCATCGCGTTCCTTCACGGCTTGTGCAGTGTCATCCAAAATCTGTTGTAGGTTCTCTTGCGACGCAACAACTTGCTGAAACAACCGGTCAACATGCGCAACCTTGTCCCGAACCGTGTCCTCATCATCCCCTTGGTCAAACTTCACTGGGTTCTCACTATGCGTTTTGGCCTTTTGTTCCAATTCCTCCAATTGCTGTCTCAATTGCGCAATCTTTGAATTCTGCCGCGAAATGCACTCTTCCTGTTTTTTTATTTTCAAATCATGACGAGCATGGTCCCGTACCTTCTTCTCACGCGTCGTTCTCAATCTCTCGGCATTTTCCATATACTCAGTCCTCACTCTATCCAAATCTCGAGCATCATGCTTTAATTTCGATATTTCCGTCTCAATCTCCTTCCTCTGATCTTGAAACGGCTTGACTTCTTCCACAAGTGCAGTCAATTGTGCCCGTTGGATATCAAAATCAGTTTGTACATCAACAATCTGTGCATTCAATGCTTCCACTTGGGATCCATTACTACTAGTCTTTGAAAGTTCATCTTCCAGCGTCTCAATTCGAGTCTCTGCCCGCTGCAATTCTGCTTTCAACTTTCGTAATTCACCTTGCAACTGCGTATTCAACGTATTACACCGTTCTCGCTCTCTGTCACGATTTTGAGATTCCTTTCTAAATTCATCCCGTTCTGCAGTAGCTTCTTGCAATTGCTCTTGCAACATTGTTCTAAACGACGAAGTATTGTCACTCATCCGCGGCATTTGTCGATGCCCATAAATCGGCGCAATGCTGCTGCCACCTTTGGAAATTTTGGACCCGTCATGCCGATTTTGCAGCTGGATTGAAATACAAGCATGTACTTTATCCGGCCTTGTTCGCATAATACTAGTCCCCTCGGCACGGTCTGGAACCAAAATTGTAGACTCAATATGCTCCAAATCAATAAGCGCTCTCATGACTCGGTCATCTTTGAATTCAAGCACATTCAAAATTGTAGTATACCCAGACGGAACCCCGGATGAATAATCAAACGATTCTCTTGATCTCAAAATAACTTGACTCTTGGTCACTCGTGTTTCTCTCATCAATCCTTGCAACAATTGTCGATCGTCTGGTGTAAACACAATAAACGAATCCAAATTCTTGCCCAGTGAACTCTCCAGAATTGATGACCATTTATCCTCTTTCAAACTAACAAACATACCCACTGGCCCTATTGGAGTCTCTTTAAACTGACCTCTATCATTCATAGTTTTAATCTTCCGCACCAAATCACCAACCCCACTTCCAAATGCAGACAATTGACTTCTTTGATTCCTGGCCAGGTTATCAAGATCTGCCTTCAACTTACTGACCTTACCACTAGCCTGCTCCAATATAGACCTGGATTCACTACTAGCAGCTCTAGCATCTTCCATGTTCGACGCATTGTCATTCATTTCGTTATTCTTGGATTCAATTTCAGATCTCAATTCACTACTCCTTTGTCGCAGTTCTCCAATCTCATGATGCATTTGATTCCGTTCACCTTGTTCATCTCTGGCTAGCAATTCCTCCTTTTCGCCCTCCAACTTGGCTATTTCATGTTGTAGTCGTTTCACATCCCTTTGTCGAGACTGGATATTTTCCAACACTTGAGTTTCTTTTCGTTTGACTTCTTTTGATTTTTCTTGTTCCAAACTGATCTGCTCTTGAATAGGAGTTTGCTTCACTACAACATCACCAGCAAGCCCTTCTTGCTCATCAATCTGCCGCGATATCAGTGTTTGTTCTTCTTCAAACCGAGTTCCGGATTCCTGAATTTCTTCCAAAGTTGAAGCAAGTTCAGCTGCCGTTTGTTCTTCGTTAGACACCGTAGTCTCCAACTTTTCAACTTCATTCCAAGCCAGCTGTGCCAAGTACTGATTTTTTTTAACATATGCTTGCTGAGCCACACGAAGCTCTTCATTCTTTGCTTCAAGTTTGTCAGCCCGTTGCTTCTTGGCTTTTAACGCTTCATATTCCGTTTTCAGACGGCCATGAATATCTTCCGAATTGCCTGCAATCTTTTCATTTGCAGAGTCAATACTATCCATTAAAAAAGCTCGTCGTAAATGCGAATATTTTTCAGCCCCAGCAGAAGATGCCAAAAAAGATCGAGCAGTATCTTGTGTAAGGATTGCAAATGGGTTGTCAACGTGGATTTCAAATGCCTTCAAGATATCCCGTACTTCGTTAGCAGCTGTCGATACAGTTTTTCCCGCTTGATTCTGGATTTTAAATGTAGGAGCTGTTTCCTTGTTGATTCGACGTTCAATGTTGATCACATCTCCATAAAGATCTGGTCTATACGCGTTTTCGCCGCCATTGTGAATAGCCACGATGATTTTGGCAGATTGTTTCCCATGCTTGATAAGACTTTTCAACGATGATCCACGGTTTGTAGCACTTGCTTTACCACCAATACAAGTGGATAATGCCGTGAGAATAGTACTTTTACCAGATCCATTTTTGCCGGTAATAAAATTCATTCCCGGGATGAATTTCAACTCCAACTGTTCATGACACTAGTTGCTGTTAGCTTCTTACGTCTCCTTTGGGAAAAGGTGATATCATACCATAAAGTTGATCATTGTAATCTTCATGATATATCCTGCACTGTCTCTTTTACGGGCGAAATTTGATTTTTCTCCATCTTCGGTATCATTATAATTACCAAGCTTCTGGCGTTTAGCAGTTGGTTGCTCCTAAAAAAGAACACGCGTTAGAATTTCGATCGATTTTTCCTCCTCAAAAAAAACATACTATCTCATCTTCACTACTATCTGATAGCTTCCTCGTCATATTTCATTCCGGAGCTATTGTTCTGTTCGGATACCGGAAGAACAAAACCCGTTGTATCAGTAACGTGGTGACTTCGTGATGGTTCTGATATCAAGTCTCGCGCCACAGTAATTTTTTTTTTTTTTTTAATTATCAATTTGACGAGCGCGCCAACAATTTACGCGACAACTCATTAAGAAAGAACGCGCACAGGCGACTGCATATATGCAAGCTACGATCACTACATTAAAAAAACATCAAAACTACCGATTATTCGGGTTACTATCATCTGGAGAATTTCGCCCTCCAGGTGAACTATCTAACAATACAGGCTTGAGAACTTGTTCATCAAACTCTTGGAACCATCTGGCATGATCATCTGCTGACCGACCAAAGAAACTTGAACTGTTTCGAGCAGGCAAAGTATCCATATGAACACTTTGCTGCTGCCCTGCTGCTGCTTGTGCTTGCTGTGAAGACCCTGCCATTGGAGGCAAGTCTGATATATCAGATTCCGCATCAGAATCCACACTGTTTTCATCATGGTATGATGATGACCTTCGTATCGTTGATCCATGACTACTAGCTCGACTTCGGTCATTGGAATCGCCAAAGTTTGGACTCGTTCCTCTTGGACGTGGGAATACACTGGGTGCAAGTACCGCTTCGATATCAAATTCATCATCTGATTCCGCGTCTTCAACAACCCCAGTCCGAATACCCAGAATCTCCAACATTCTCGCGGTTGTACCTCCAAACACGATAACTGTCAATACTACTACCACCAAAACAGTAGCTCTCAATGCATTAGCTGCTTCTCCTTCCAATCCAGCAGCCAATGCTACACCAACAGCCCCACGTAACCCAGCCCAGAATAGCATCATTTGATACTGTTGTGGGATTTCATCACTTACTGGTACCGTGGTGCTAATTGCAGCATTACTATGCTGGTGTCGTTTACGATTAACCCAGTTGATTACCTTTGATAGGGGGAAAACAGCAGCCCATCGTGAAACACAGATACCCAATGCAGTGATAATAATCAACAATGGCTTGAAAATCAATTCCTCTTTGGTAAACAATGACAAGCCAAGATAAACAAAAATAAAGTTTTCTGATAACTGGGCGAGCAATTGGAAAATGTACTTGATTGCAATCTGTGTTCTTCGAGACATGTTGAAATATGCATAATGCTTCAATGTGATACCACAAAATAAAAGCGAAACAATTCCTGACATGTGGCAACCGTTGGAAAAGAAATAAGCTGCGTAAGCAAATAAGAGTACCAAACATGATTCGATTCTTGGGAACCGTCGAACATATGAATGCTTCAACACCAGAGCTGTCATAATACCAGTAATAACTCCAATCAACAAACTAATGGTAAATGTCATGAAAAACATTCCAATACCTTTAAAAAAGGAGCTAAATTTCAGAGTTTCTCCAGAAAACTTTTGCGCAGTCTCAAACATGACAATACAAACTGCATCATTCAACAAACTCTCTCCAAAAATAATCGTATAAAGTTTTGGATCGACCTTGTAAGCATTGAAAATGGACAAAATCGTAACGGGATCTGTAGCAGATAATGTAGCACCGACACTAATCGCATCAACAAATGAAATATCCACCCCTTCCAAACCAATCACCGTCCAAACATAAAGCAAGACCCCTAATACCACCGCGGCAAGAAACGTACCAGCAAAGGCAAATGTCAAAATCGAACCAATATTGCGAAAAAAATTCGCTTGGTGTAATTCATAACCAGAATTGAGAATAATAGGAGGAAGTAACAGATTGAAGAAATAGGAGTAACTAAACGACACATGCTGTTGAATAAAATGACCTGGCGAAACTCTGATGATTAACCCCACAAACATTCCGCCAAAAATCGCCAATACTGTTTCGTGGATTGCTTGAATCTTCTTTTGTTGCAGATAATAACTTGTCCATAGTGATCCGATCAATAGAATCAACACGATAAAAATCGCCCACGATGCGAAAATCTCTTCAGTTGCTGGATCACTAACACCATCATCGACATCTGGATCTGCGTCGGTGCTCTCTCTTTTGAGCAATGAGTACGCTACATTTGTTAATGCTGCTGTTGACATACTTAGTCGGCGTTGTATCGATAAATACTAAAGTCCATGCAACAATGATAAAAACAAACTTTTCTTCAATCACTGTCAAAGTATTCAATTGTAATGAGTAGAAATTGATTCCGATTTGGTAACGATCACAAATTTCACTCTTGTCTATGCAAAAAATAAAAAAATAGAAGATATAATGAGAGCCTCAAGTATTGATGGTGGCCAAATATAACAACACGCCAAAAGTCCCAAGCAGTATCTACTCCGAGTGCTCAAAGGCCGAGATCTGTCGCGCCCCGCCAATTTTTTTTTTTTTTTTTTTTTTTCAATCTCTTTAGCGGTGACGACCAAATATGGTTTGGCGAGGTCGTGTGAGGCAAGTACTGTGTACTGCAACTATAAGACGGAATTATTCTGGTTTAACAGGCGTGGATTTGGATAAGAAATGGATCAAAGTATGGGACAAAAATCCTGCTCGAAAAGCTAGAGATGTTTCAATGGGCGAAAAGTATTACGCCCTGGCCATGTTTCCATACCCATCTGGAGCTTTGCATATTGGCCATTTGAGAGTTTATACTATCAGTGATACTTTGGCCCGGTATAGAAGAATGAATGGATATAATGTTGTACATGCAATGGGATGGGATGCGTTTGGATTACCTGCGGAGAACGCAGCGATTGAACGACAGATCGATCCGGCGGTATGGACGACGCATAATATGAAACGAATGAAGCAGCAGATGGGTGAAATGTTTGCTGACTTTGATTGGGAAAGAGAAGTTGTATCTTGTTCGCCAGAATATTACAAGTGGACGCAAAAGTTGTTCCAGATGATGTATGAAAGTGGGTTGGCGTATAGAAAAAAGGCTAGAGTGAATTGGGATCCGGTGGAACAGACTGTTTTAGCTAACGAACAAGTGGATGAACAAGGACGGTCATGGAGATCAGGAGCGATAGTTGAGAATAAAATGCTGGATCAATGGTTTCTAGGGATTACCAAATTTGCGCCAGATTTGCTCAATGACTTGAAAAAATTGGACGATTGGCCGGACAAGGTGAAGACAATGCAAAAGAATTGGATTGGACAGAGTAATGGAGCTAATTTCACATTCCCGGGCCAATGCGGAGATGAAACCATCACTACTTTTACTACACGACCGGATACCCTACATGGGTTGCAGTTCTTGTCACTGGCGCTTGATCATCCATTGGTGGGCAAATATGCCTCTCGAGACAAACAATTGGCACAATTCGTCCAAGATGCGAGAAATCTGCCTGAAGATACAAAAGCTGGGATGCAATTGCCATTCTATGTTGCATCGCCATTGAACCCAGAGAATTACAACATTCCAGTATTTGTAGCTCCATATGTTATCGGGGATTATGGTCATGGGTCTGTAATGGGGTGTCCGGGTCATGATCTTCGAGATAGCGAATTCTGGAAACAGAACATGCCAGATGCTGATGTTTCCACGGTAATCGACCCTCCAGAAGGTGTAACTGGGTTTTACACAGGAAAAGACGGTACAATGAATGCCAACTGTGGCAAGTATCAAGGACTAAGCTCAAAGGAAGGTGGAACTGCAATCGTTGACGATCTTTCAAAGCAAGGCCTTGGCGAACACTCGACTCAATTGAAATTACGTGACTGGTTAATATCTCGACAGCGATTCTGGGGAGCTCCAATCCCAATGGTTCATTGTAATGACTGTGGTATTATTCCGGTGCCTGAAGAAGAACTTCCAGTGGAATTACCTAAAAATGTCAGCCAGCCATTGGCTCAAAATGAAGAGTTTTTGGAAACAAAATGTCCAAAATGCCATGGCCCAGCGAAACGGGACTCTGATACCATGGACACCTTTATGGATTCGTCGTGGTACTTTTTCCGATATACTGATGCTCAAAACAAGGAAAAGATTTTTGATTACGAGGCCGCATCTGCTTTGATGCCGGTAGATATCTATGTGGGTGGGGTAGAGCATGCCATTTTGCATTTGCTATATTCCCGGTTTGTCTCCAAATACTTGCAAAGCTGTGGGGCATGGTCCGGTGGAGATCTCAACGGTGAGCCTATTCGCCGGTTGTTGACTCAAGGGATGGTTCATGGCAAGACGTTTACTGATCCAGACACTGGACGGTTCTTGAAACCAGACGAAGTGGATCTCAGCAATCCACAGACGCCGAAACTATCAAATGGTAAGATTGCAAATGTTAGTTCCGAGAAAATGTCCAAGAGTAAATACAATGGGGCGGATCCTGGGGAATGCATTGTAAAGCATGGTGCAGATGCCACTCGAGCACATATCTTATTCCAAGCCCCGGTTACTGAAGTGTTGAACTGGGATGAGACTAAGATTGCAGGTATTGAACGGTGGTTAGCTCGAGTACAAGGTGTTTCGAACGAGGTATGCAACCGGTATGAGGGTATTTCGGAGAAGGTGGAGTATGCCAAGTTGAACGCGCACAACGACAAGTTTTGGACTGAGGTACAGTCCAAGATTAAGAGCATTACGGCAGCATTGCATGACACGATGGGGTTGAATACTTTGATTTCGGATTACATGAAATTAACTCGGACTATTCAAACTGCTCTTGACGACGGTACATCGTACGCATTGGTTTACCGCTCCACCGAATCATTACTCAAAATGATTGCACCGGTTACTCCTGCCACTGCAGAAGAATGCTGGGAATCTCTTCAGGCTTTGCATGATAACCAGCAGTGGCACAGTGTATTTGCAGAATCCTGGCCAAAACCAGAGGATAGACCTGTCTCTACTAGTATAAAGTATGGGGTGATTATTAATGGTAAACGACGAGTTGAATTTGACGTTGCCAAGGGGACTCCAGAAGAAACCATTGTTGAACAAGCCAAAAGGAAAAGTTCATCATGGCTCGATGGGAAGACTATCAAGAAACTTGTCGTGCCAGGAGGCAAACCAATCATTAGCATTATAACAGAACGGAGTTAGGATCTGTAAGATACGTTGTAAATAGTTGTACATATTCATCAAATGGCATTGTCAAGCCACCATCGAGTTGCAAGTTGTGTAGAGAATCCCTGGTTACAGGCTCAAAGGGGTGTTTGACAATCGCGTCCGCGAATTGACTGTTTTCGCGCTGCTGGATGAACTTGACGCTCTTGGTCATCAGGTGCGGCGCAGATGCATCGACCACATCATGTTGTGCGGCGGCGAGCCGCGCTAGTGTACTTGGTAAGGGTGACCGGGATAGGATATCAGCCAGATCTGTAGGCAGTTCAAACCCAGTTAGCTCGAAATATTCCAGAACTGCGTCTTCAGCACGCACATTGATTCGCTGTTTAAGTAATGCAGTACCGTGATTTGCCACGAATTCAGTAATTCGACTATCATTCCAAGATAATTTTGTCAAACTTTTGATACACCGCACTTTCCACTGGTCGTCAGTTGTACCAGCCATTAGCTGGCCCAATGGCGCGAGAAACAGTTCTGGGTCGCATTTCTCAAGACACGGAATCGCGTCGAAATATATATCATCACCTGAGCCGTCCCAATTCTCAAGTTTTGCCAGTAGGAATTCCTGCGCCGCACTAGGAAATACTTTGGAACGCTTTGTAAACTCACATACTCTTTGTAAGATGTTATCATCGAGTGAGTGTCTCAACCACATATTGAGCCGGTCCCAGGAATCCTCAGACGATCGGTACAACAACAGCTTGATTAGCATCCCTGTAGGCGTAGTATCGTTCAGTACAGACCCCATTTGCAACGGGAACTCCAGTTTATGGACCTTATTCGCAAATTCATTCAGCGTACGTACAGTTTCTGGACCCTGGTGATTCATTGAACGGACTTCGGGGATGTTTGTACGTGCTCGTTTCAGCCGCAAATCCGTCGACGAAGCTCCTCCCCCTTGGATCCGCTGCAGGCGCTGCAACGCCTGTGGATCTGGATGTGAAAACGCCGATAATCTTGCCGGTGGACTGATTTGCTCCACAACTAAAGACGGCATCAAGTCGTGGTACAGCTGTAACAATGCCGCTATATGCTGTGATTCTCTGTTCGCGTGGTACAGCTCCACCAGGTACTTGACCCTCCACGGTCGAACCATATCTTTTGTCGTACTTTGAAATAATAAATGACATGTCCATTGCCGCGCTATTTCGTAGCGCAGGTTGGCAAAAATCAACCCGTATAACTTGCCTATTACTAAACGGTCCTCTAGGTAATCATAAACCACCACAAGCCACCTTAACAAACGCGTCTTGATTTGTATAGAAACGCGTTCATTACCTAAACTGTTGATAATTTGGATGGCTGCTATTGTTGGAACTGGCGTCCGAGGAAATAAAAACTCGCGAATTATACGTATCACTGCCGATTGTGGCATTTTGGTGCGCGAAGCGACCAAATCTACAAGCTTCAGTAGGTTATCCTTGGTCACCCCCATCTTCACTTCACTGGCTGCATCATCCAACCTTTGTTTTAATAACGTTTTATCAGGTCGCGTTTCTTTGACTACTTTCATTAGATCTCTTCAATACCAATAAATCGTACATTCACATAATTCATCCACAACTCTATCTTGTTCCGTCATGTCGTGATTTTGGGACAATGTATTTCACGGAGGATAAAAGAACAAAAAAAAAAAAAAAAAAAAAAAAATTGAAATAAAACCAAAACAATATAAAAAATCACATTTCAAAAAAACAACTAAAATAACCGAATCGTAACTCAAACTCTATTTATCTGCATCCTCTACTTTATCCTCTGTGGAATTTCTCAGGGTTGCGGTTTCTGCATCCCCATTCGCATCCCCATTCGCATCCCCATTTGCATCCCCGTTTGCATCCCCATTCGCATCGCCATTCGCATCCGCATCTGAATGCGCCTCCTCAGCGAGCTTTGGATGGAACGACTTAAACAGTCCATTTCGGTCAAACACTGACTTTCGTCGGTAATACCGATCAAAATCCCAGTATGAAACTCTCAGCTTTTCGGCAATTTCATTCTTCTTTTCTTGAGCATTCTTTTGATCTTCAGCTTCTGTTGCCTGCATCCAATCTAGAGTAGCTTCTTCGAATTCTCGCCCAAGTTTAAACCTCATATCGTCAATTTCCTCAAATGCCTTAGTATTTTCAATGTCCTTGTTCTCACCCTCTATCGGTTCAATATATTCATATTCAAACTCTCGTTTACCACCGAGTTCTTTCGGAATATATTCACCGGCAATAAACTTGCTCATGTCATTGTAATTCCTGGTGAAAGAAATCTTGGCCGCTACTATCGGATCAATCCAATGCTTGATAATGTTCCAAATCCCTTGGAAAACCCATGGAGCCTTGTGGATTAGAATAAACCCGAGAGACTCTGGGTAATGTCCTTCAAAGCATTTAATAATAAACTTGACAGAGTTATAGTCCATGTTTCCTAGTCCAAAATCTGACATGTCGAAAATCACTGCAGCAGTATCAACAGAATCGTGAAGACATAACCTAGCACTCTCAATCACCAGAACTGTAAACTTTTCTATATCTGCATCAGCCTGAGCCTTAGGATCATGGAACCTTGGCCTGACATGCACAAGAGGTCTGCCTGTAAGGTCATGACCCCAGATATAACATTTTTCCGTCTTGAACTGCATCACGAAACCGTCCTCTCCATTATCCCGAGGTATTTCATCACCACCAGCCACGATATCTTCGACTTTATATTCCACTCGCCATCGAAGAGTCTCACCGAGCATTACAATTGCATCATGAACATTCCATTTTCTGGCTCGTAGAAACCGAAGCAACAAGTTATCTGGATGGTCTCCTCGGAACATTCTCCATAAGGCACGATTCATTTGATCTGGCTTGACATCGCCAAGCTCCTTTTTCAATGCTTCACGGCTGGATGCACTAGATTCTGGACTATCGTCATCACTTTCCTTTTTTCTACCAAACCAACCAGCAGACTTTTTCTTTTCATCCTTGCCTTTGAGTGATGCAGTGGTTCTGGCAGGCTTCAATGTGTCTGGAGAGACTCCACAAACCACCAAAAGATGTGACCACATTTGCATCAATTTGACCTCTTCTTCTTCAGTCAAATTGTGGATTCGACCGGGTTCTGAAGCCATCGAAAGCCTTTTTTCAGCTTTAAGCCGTTCTTCAGACGATATAGCCATCTTTTTCTCTTTCAAGTGTATGTATTGCTGTTGTAGAATAAAACAAAAAAGAATTCGACCCCCTGGATTGTCTTTTTTTTTTTGGTGTTTTCAGTGAACTTGTTTTTTAGTTGGCAGGTAATATGCAAAATCGAATTGGAATTCTCTTATTGGTGTTTTCCTCAAGTTTTCCCTGGACAAATGGATACTCTTGATACAAAATCTCGATCAGTAGATCACAAAATAAAAATAGGTTTCAAGGTAATAATAATCTGATGGCAAGCAAAAGCCTCAGAACTGTTGGGTGGTTTATATAGCTGAGTCCCAAATGCGTTGTTCGGGCCAGCGATTAATTACCCCCTCTCCGATGGAAATTTTAACATGTGAGCTCGCAGTTACAATTGAGGCTTCAAACTCGGTTCAACTACCGAGCAATGCTTGTCGGAATAACAAAATTATCGTATCGTAGTCTTCTAGGATTAAAATAGTACATAGATTACTGGTCCTATATCAACTTCCCCACCCGTCGTTTGGCTTGGTTAAGCCGAGAACTGGTCACATGTGTATCATTATCCAATTCATCCAACAGATCATTTTGATGCAAAAGCTCTTCATTAATTTCTTCACCAAGTTGTCTTTGACGTCCGATAACCTGCCGGAGATATTGGATCATTTCATCTTGTTGAGACATGTCGCTTCGCTGCAACTGCAAAAGCCCTTCATTATCTTTATCACGCGTCCGACCCGTTTCTCCACCTTTTCCTAATACCCGAGGTGTAGATTTTGTGGGGGTGGTAGTGCCACCACCACCGGCAGCAGAAGATGAAGCTGACTTTTCAGAATCCAAGCCGTTGGAGCCTGGGAACCCACCTGGTATCCCTCGATTCTGAGTCTTCAAATGCAGTAACGACCGAGTCATATCCTGCAAGGCATCTCTTCGTCTTCGGTATTCTCCATCTTGCAGATTAGAATCTCCTGCCAGTGTTGCTTCCAAGTCGTTAATTTTGGCACCAGCCAGGACAATAAATCGTCGTTCTTCAGGACCACCTGGCGCTTTTAATGCTTGTTGGATGTAATCTCGTATTTCGGCCGTACCTTTGAGCCAGTCCGCTTTCGAGCCAGTCTTGCCATTGGCTGCTCCTAGTTTTACATGTTTTGGAATTTCTAGAAATTGCTGAAATGCCAGTGACTCCTTCCATTCTTCATGCTTGGCCATACTTCTCAAATACAGTTCCAAACCCCTTCGTCGTTGGTCTAGAAACTCCCGGCTCTTATTACCAATCCATTTCTTGCCCGGTATTTCCACTGGCGCTCGTTCTCCCATCTCCTGTTCGACTTTAGTGGCGAACTCGACAAAGTCCGAATACCGCTTGCGTACTTGGAACGTAGTTCGTTCTATGCATACTTGGATATTAAATAGTGTAGGGCTTGTCTCGGAATATCCTGGGATCGTGATATTCATTGTTTAACGGCGGGGATAGTAGTAGTGGATGTTGATATTGTGTATCGTAAATTGAGACAACAACTGCATCTCCCAACTTTACGCGCGACGACTATAAAGTGCGGCATAGAAGCGTGTAACCATGGCAATAGCAGTCCACATTTTACTACCATCTTAGCCGATTTTAATCAAGGTTTTAATGGGTAAAGAGATTATTGAATATTAGTATATACAGGATAGAAAGGGCGTGGAATGACTGCCAGTTTTTGCAGATGGCGCCGCACGAGGCTAAGGTTGTAATCATTAGAATCAGAGTTAAGTCTGGAAAATGGACAACCATTGAATAGGTTTTTAGTTATGAGTCCCGAATAGATTTTGTTGATGTGGGTGCAGGAGAGTCAGCGGTAAGCACTTGGCTAGTGCAGATTAAGCACTATGTGTTCCCGCAACTCAATACCGCTGAATGCGATAGAGTCGCTGCTCTTCAAGCCAATATGAGTCTGGAGTGGTTAGACGATCTATTTCTTGTGTTTGCCGCAGTTCAAGGACCTTCTTACTGTCCGTTATCCTGGCGCATGATGTACCTTCTGCTCGTCAAAGCCGCACGAGACGGCTTCCGTTTCCACAACACTGCCAAAAACGCAAAAAACCAGCCTATATATTTCATGGATTCATATTTCATTGGGCCTTCAGGATATAT
Source organism: Blastobotrys apis (assembly GCA_030557665.1). Classification (NCBI taxonomy): domain Eukaryota; kingdom Fungi; phylum Ascomycota; class Dipodascomycetes; order Dipodascales; family Trichomonascaceae; genus Blastobotrys; species Blastobotrys apis. The sequence continues at coordinate 15,926 of JAKTPN010000248.1, forward strand.
GCTTGTACCCTTTGGTCGTTTGGCACCGTTAGGAATGTGGCCGAATAAACAATGATTCAACCGCGCATTAACCTTACCCATAGCAACGAAAACTCCATCTACCCTTTCCCATGCATATATGTATATATACCACACAGCCGCCCAGCCTAGTTCAAAAGCTCGGTAAAACTATTTACGACAAAACCTGAGTATTAAAATCGTCAAATTGATTCGACTTGAACGATCTCTCTGCTTCGTAGCAAAACTTCGCGCGGGCATGCACTGTATAACGTTTTAGCTAGGTGGCTATTTTTATTTTTCCACACCGGCTTTATTTTATTTTTGTTTTTCCATTCATCACCCCCTTTTTTTTTTTTTTTTTTTTTTTTTCACTTGCGGTAATAACTCCAACAATGCCTCGACCAATTGTTATCTCCGGGCCTTCAGGCACTGGTAAATCAACTTTGCTTAAAAAGTTGTTTGCAGAATTCCCAGATCGATTTGGATTCTCAGTTTCTCGTATGAAATCAGTCCCAGAAATTCATTACACGTGCTAACAATCACAAACGCTAGACACCACTCGAAAGCCACGTGAAGGCGAAGTTAATGGTCGTGAATACAACTTTGTAACCACTGAAGAATTCAAGACTGCCGTTGCTAACAAGGAATTCATTGAATGGGCTGAATTCTCTGGTAACTGTTATGGTACCACCATCGCCGCAGTCAAGAAGGTGTCTGATGCACAAAAGAAGCAATGTATTTTGGATATTGATATGCAAGGTGTCATTTCTGTCAAGAAGACTGACTTGAATGCCCGATTTTTGTTTGTTGCTCCACCAAGTCTGGAATCCTTGAAGGCTCGTCTTGAAGGTCGAGGCTCGGAAAACCCAGAATCCTTGAAGGCTCGGTTGGATCAAGCAGTTAAGGAAATGGAATACTCTAAAGAACCAAATGCTCACGACAAGATTATTGTCAATGATGATCTTGATCGAGCATATGCTGAACTCAAGGAATTTGTGATCTCTGAATGAGCGTATAGATTGTAAGCCATGCTAATAGACATTTTTTTATTTTTTTTTTTTATTTTTTTATTTTCCTCCGTTACGTCCCAACTTCACCATTTGACTATTGCTTCGAAGTCCTTTATCAGATCATGGCATCGTTACCTAGCAGTAATAGTACTGATGAATACAGGTAAGAACTTATTATTTTTGTCCGGACTAATATCTAACAGTTTTAGAAATGAACCGATTCAGGATCGGATATTACGAAAATCCAAACAACAACCACTGGTTCCGTTGGGGATGTTGATGACATGCGGAGCCTTGTACTTCGCAGCCAGAGCATTAAAAACTGGTGATAGTAGGCTTGCCAATCGAATGTTTTTTTGGAGAGTTGGTTTGCAAGGGTTCACACTGGCTGCATTGGTAGCCGGTGGGTATGCATTTGAAAAGAATCGAAAAGATCCGGAAGAATTGAAACGACAAAAAGCCAAGGAACGAGAAAAGCTTTGGATTGAAGAGCTGGAACGGATCGACCAGGCAAGCAAAGAACGTCAGGTACGGGCTCAATCGATCCAAGATGCGTTTTTGCAACGACGGGAAGATTCAAAGAAGGAAGAAGAATCCAAAAAGTAGGAACAGCCATTCCCGGCTATATATATTTGTGTACAGTTTTATCTATATTATTTTTAAATTATAATCTCTTCTCATTTTCATGGCTTTTACAATTCAAAGAGAAATGCAGTGTCTTTGATCAATGAGTTGCAACGGTCGACATCAACTGTTTGTGAGACCTTTTTCTGCCCAAGCAACATTAGGTTTCGACTGGAAGCGGTTGGATCCCATTGAACATAATTACCACAATTTGGACTACCAGTTTTGATAAAATTAGCCCATCGTTTCTGGACTTCTGTGCTGAGAACCTTTTGTGCTTTGGATACGGAATCATCAAATGTGCCAAACACAAGCATAATGTCATCTTCATGGCACACCGTGTGCGGCGTGCTGGAATCGCAAAATTCGGCCCCATCGTTATGAGGGTTATGGATTCCAAGAGTGAATTTGTAAAGATACACATTTTTATTAGCCAACTTTTTTTGAACGATGGTATCAACATTGAGCCAAGCTGGACATTGCCAAATGTAATCTGTTCCCAAGTCATATAATGCATGATATGCGCCTTCATCTGTAGTCAAGTTTGACCGCCATGGCTTTGAATAGTAATCTTCAAGGTTTGGAAGCATTTGACCAACTAGCGCTCCAGCGTCAGCGTCGCCCATACCTGGGTCAGTGTATGGAGATAATGTTGGGCCAGATTCGTAATTGACAGTTCCGAGCATAAGATCCACTTTATTGGCGAGCTTACCTTTCTCCAAAGATGAGTAAGTATCGGCTGGGATGATATCACCGTCAATAATAGGGCCAGTACCGTACTGCAAGCTGGCAGCTTGGTCATCACCAGCTGAGACAATATCGTCTACAGACACTTTCTTTAGACAATCCAAGTCACTGGCGTCACTGCACTTGACAGCCTGGGAAATTGCATCACTCACTTCGGCGTAATCAGTCTTGTTGAATGCTGGGAAGCCTGCTGGATCAGATTGAATAATAGCTCGGTTAAATAACCCGGAAGCTTTGGATGCGTTCAACAGATACCGGATCATTGTAGCACCAGAAGATTGACCAGCAATTGTAATCTGGTCTGGATCACCACCGAATTTGTCAATGTTTTCCTTCACCCATTTGATGGCTTCAATAGTATCCAAAATACCAAAATTCTTGTCACCAAAAAATCCAAGCGCACCTAGTCTGTAGTTCAAAGTAACCACGACGATATTTTCACTACCGGCCAATTGCGATCCATCAAGTTGTGGTTCACCAGAGTAACCAGCGTTAAACGAACCGCCATGGATCCATACCATGACGGAATTCTTTCTAGAATCAGATTTTGGGGCATAAACATTCAAAAACAAACAATCTTCACTTTGAGATTTCGCAGAATACGATCTGGCATCAACCTGAGGACAAGCTGGAGGCAGTTTGGTACCGTCGACGACAGAAGAACTCTTGAAGGTAACTGGATCAGTAAATCTCAAATCGCCCACTGGAGCATGAGCAAAGGGGACTGAAAGGTATTTGTTCACTTCTGAGTTACAATTTCCATTGATTGTACCAGAAGTGGTATCAACTGAACAAGAAGATGGTTTTGATTGCCCACAAGCATGGCCCATAACGACGGCAGCCATGAAAACCCAACCATAAAGCATAATGAAGAATATATGAGGAGGGATGATAAACGAGGAAAGTTTGATTTTTGAGGTATAGACTACGACAAAGGAAAATCGAGGGGGGATTTTCCACCTCTTTTATTAACGGTCGACAATGAGAAAGGAATACTAAGAGTTGGAATTACTCTACAGATCAGGGGGTGTCAAGATTGTCGATTTTGAGGCAATTGTAACCAAATAATATGTCACTAAACCGCCATTAATGTTATCCTGCGCGTCCTAAGCCTCAAAAAACACGTTAATTTGTAATAGTTCAAGGTGCAAAATGACAAAGAAACATGCCATCTGGGTCCATTGATAGCCAAATGTGGAAATGCGATGGATTGTCGATCATTACCTCTTTCCGCACTCAACGGGGACATGGGGCTCATTTTTGCATGTTTCTCTGAACGGGGTTCTGTGGCCGCGCGTTTGACGAAAAAGTCAAAACCACACTTTTCGATCCTCTTTCCAGATTCAATTCAATACGATATACTTGAAACCATGGTATGGATCATTTTCTAAGATAATATAGTTGGGCTAACAAATGGATTGAAGAGCCATGCATATATCGCAACAAATGCAGTGCTAGATGGTATGTGTGGACAATTTTTTCTGCGGCAATGATGTAAGAACTAACAAAAATCTTAGCACACAAGTCGGACATTTACGCTGTTACGACATGCGAACAGTACACAATCACTGGATCTGGAGATGGAACGATCAAATTATGGGATAATGGTTCTACAGATCCAGAGCCTGTAATTCTAAGAAGTGGGTCCGAGGGGATTCACCATCTTGCGGTAGATTTAGAAGGCAAGACGCTTGCATCTGTTGGATTCGACGCTCAATTACGTCTGTTTGATCTCAGCAAGCTAACAGATAAAAACTCGGAAGAGCCAGCAAAGGCGTTACAGCAAGCATCACAAGATTCATGGGCCGTTGCATATGCACAGAAAGCTCCTTTACTGGCCGTATCTACGATCGAAGGCGTTGTACATTTGTGGAACACTGATACGTATGAAAAGGTACAAACGTTCACCTCGAACCGGAAAGGATTTGGCGTATCAGTTGATGTATCTCCTAACGGGGAAATGGTAGCAGTGGGGTTTGAAAAAGGTGGATTGTACTTGTATAACACGGAAACCGGCCGGTTAGCGTATTCATTATCGGGCCACTCATCCGCGATTAGAGCCGTTTCGTTTTCTCCAGGCGGTACATTTTTGGCTGCAGGTGGCGACTCCACAATTATATCTTTATACGATACGACATCTGGTGAACATATCGCCAATTTGCCTGGCCACGAAGGATGGATTTTCTCGCTCAACTGGAACGAATCTGGAGAATACTTGCTGAGTACGAGTTATGATGGCAAATGTAAGATCTGGTCAATTGAATCTCGGTCATGTGTGGCCAGCCAAAGCGAATCAAATGCTCCGTTATTAGACGCTGCATGGTTCCGAAAAGAATGGGGTAAGAGCGTTGTAGGTGGGTTTAACCAAGGTGTGGTCACTGTAGGTGCCGAAAAGTCTATCCGATGGTACCGTGAAGCGTCTGGTCAATAATAATAATGTTTTTTAAAATAAATAGTTTATATATATATATATATATGTATTTATCCGCCGTCTATTTTCCTGATTTGAGCAATGCTTCTGCAGCAGCTGGAACCAATTCGACCAATGGTTTATTATAGTTGCTAACGTCTTCAAGAACCAAGGACCAAAACTCCCCATGCTTCGGATCCGCCTGGATAATCCGATCCATCAAGGGTCCAGTATCCTGTTTGCATGATTTGAGATAATTATAATACCACAACCAACAATCTCCATTACTTGGATCTTTAGCGACAGATCGTTCGAACCATTTGGCCACTTTATCGCTGTCTTTACTATTCCAAAACGACCGACCGGCTGCACACAACACGACGGCATCACCATCAGTAGCCCTGATAGCTTCCACGGCCATTTTCGGGTTCTTGCGTTCCACTGGAGTTTGCATCAAGATCCGTTCACTCCATAGCAGCCCGCCACTAGGACATTTCTGTAACGCTTGGCTTAACAAAGTGTTGGCTTGGCTGTCATTGTGCACTGATCGTTCAAGCCGCACCCGCGCAAGCCACACTCGTTGGTCCGTCTCGTTGACCAACGCCGCACTGTCCAACACACTTCGAGCTTTGATAACCATGCCTCGGTCTTGCTCTGATTGAGCAAGAAGTAGCCATAATTTTACAGATTCTCGGCACGCTCGAGTACCACTAGAGAAAGCAGAACGCGCTTGATCCTTATCGCCCAATGCTTCGTAAACCTGGCCCTTTTGTATATGCAAGTCTGCCGCGGCAGAGAACTTTTCCAGTCCGGTATTACATAGATCCAGCGCGTCTTCGAGTTTGCCTTGCTGTCTTTCAAACAGGACATTCTTGACCCATATCCTCTGCGAAGCTGATTCCTGTTCACGTGCGAATTTCAGGAGCGATCGCGCTTTGTCGATCTCTCCATTGTTTGCTTCCAGGTCAATCGCAGCGAGCCAAATATCCTCGTTATTTGGGATAGACTTGAAAGCCCTTGCTAGGACCTGCCGCGCAGGATCCAACCCTGAAATTTTGAAAGTTTCACGCACATACATGAGCCATAGTGAAACTACAGTTGGACAAGCATCGACAGCCTTGTCAAGAGCTTCCAAAAATGCTTCCTTTGATCCATGCTCTTGTTCCAACTTTGCAGTGGAAACCCACAGTTGCTGGTCATCTGGGAAATTACGCAATGCATGAGCATAAATCGCACGTGCAGTTTCAAATGATCTATCGTTGATACAAGTTTCGGCATCTTTCAACCAAGTCTCTAACCGGTCCGCGTCCTCAATCGCCTGTCCGATAGTAGCACGAATTATAGCATGACATGTCAGCACTGCACCTTCTGATTCACATTTTACAGCTTCCTGCAACCATTCTTCTCGTGTTGGCAGCCCATCTTCCTTTTCCAACTCTTTTGCGCCACGTTCGATAATCTTGTTGACTTGGTCCGCATCATGCTTCACACCTTCTTCCAATCTTGCCGCAGATATCCAAACTGCACTAGAGACACGCAAAGCCTTTCTCGCCTTCCCAAGAGTCTTTCTAGCTTCTTTTGGCTCTTCCAGCCTAGCCAATGCAAGCCACATTTTCTCCGAAGATGGGACCATTTCTGTAGCACTTTGAAGTAGCAGCTTTGTATCTTCAACATCGTCATGTAGACCAATCAACACTTCCCACAGTACTTCACTTTTTCTATTAGATTCCAACCCTTTTTGCAAAACTCGGATCTTTGCAGCACTACCATCCTCCAATTCGCTAGCTCGTAACCACAATTTGATACTATTCGGGTTATACTGCAATCCTTCCCCCGCAATAATCCTCCCATTACCTCTATCGTTCAATCGTATATTCTCAAGCCAAATATCCTCACTCTTCCTGCTCTTTTGGCACCCTTCCGCAATAATTTGCCTCGCTTTACCAATTCTATTCGCCTTTTCCTCCAACCGAGCATATCCAATATGCGCACTTGGCTCCTTTGGAGTAGCTTTCACCAGCCTTTGAAACAACTTTCTACTTTCGTCATTAACTTCTACTTCTTTAGCCTGAGTAGAATTCTCGGTCAACGATGCCAAATAAGCCTTCTCATCTACCGCTTGATCTCCATCCTTACCCAACCGATCCAGCTTCATGCTCAACATTTTATCCTTTGCCATAGAAAGCGCTCTAAAGTCCGTGACATTCCCTTCATCTTCATTCGGATTGATTGAACTTTCCATCGCTCCTTGAGCTTGCCGCTGTGTGACCAATGAATCGGAAACCGCATAAGATCGCCTATTCATCTGGTCTTCTAGCCTTCTTCGTTTATTCCTGCGCGTAATATCAACTGCTTCTGGAATCGCCGCCCAATCGTCTGCAGTCATTTGAGAAAGTTCGCGTTTTTCCGGTGCAAATTGGTTTTCCAGTTCGTATCGAGTCTTTTTATATTCTTCTCGTTCCTTCTTTTCGCGTTCTAATCGTTGAGCCCTTCTTCTCTCATTCATCCTAGAGTCTACTTCTGCAAAAATTCTATCTGCTTCTTCATCCTCAGCGTCTGCCTTCTTTGACGATAATAATCCTTCATCATCGGCAGCGTCTCTAAACCGCTCCTCATCAACTTCACCATCATTATCTGCTTTAGCATCAGCCTTTGCAGGTCCAATATCACTTCTTGTAGTAAAACCTGCAGCTCCACGACCAACACCAGCTACATAGCCGGGTGGCGCTTCCATATCAAGAAAGCTCTTGTACATTGTGATGAGTGGGTTACTGCTCAGTGCCTAACAATGTCTTGATTATAGTGGGAGGTTTTATAAATTTAAAACTCGTGGGCCGCACCAAATTTTTTTTTCAAAGAATTTTTTTTTTTTTTTTTTTTTTTTACTTACCACTTACCACTCACACAAATACAAAAAATGTCGAAACGACAAGCAGAATCCGACGGAAATCTACGAAAAGGTACGCCGAAGAAAGGCGAATATGATTCTCCTGCCTCCAAGATGGAAGTCGATGATGACGAAATGGGAGAAATAGAAGATTTGGAAGGTGATGAAAGTGATGATGATATTCACGAAATCGATGGTGAACTCGACAATGATGACAATGACGACTCAGATATGGTTGAAGATGGTGGTCGTGGGAAAGCTTTGAAATCTATCCAGGAAGATGAAACTGGAGATCAAAAAGTTCAAGTGCAACGAGTTTATATTCCACAAAGATCTGCCCCGTTGGAACCAGGTGAAAAGATGGAACCGGATATGAGTACATATCACATGTTGCATTCATTCAGTGTTGAATTTCCTTCACTTTCATTCGACATTATTGAAGATAATCTTGGAGACATGCGAACGAAATATCCTCAAACTACATATCTTATTACTGGTACCCAAGCGGAACGAGCTAAAAACAATAACATTACAGTGTTGAAGCTGGACCAAATGGGCAAAACTTTTGTCAAGGACGAAAATGACGACGATGACGAAGATGATGAAGATGATGAGGCCGACGATGATATGGAACCTCGAATGGAATACCTCAAGATTCCAACTCCTCATACAACGAATCGGATTCGAATGAATCCACACGCCAGAACTACTGGTGAATATTTTGCAGCATCCATGTCTGAATCTGGCGAAGCTTATATTTGGGATGTCACTCAGCATGTCAATTGGTTTGATAACCCAGGTAAAGTTGTGGATAAGAGTAAGAACCGACCTGCTCATGTGATTCGAAACCATGGTAATGTAGAAGGGTACGCCATTGACTGGTCCCCACGATTGCAAACCGGTGCATTGTTGACTGGTGACTGCGACGGTCGAATTTTCTTGACTCGTCGAACAAACACTGGATGGACAACAGACAAGACTCCGTTCCAAGCTGATGTAACATCTCCGGATAGAAGCGTGGAAGATATCCAATGGTCTCCATTTGACGACCGATGGTTTGCTAGTTGCGGCTCGGATGGTCATATCAGAATCTGGGATGTACGATCAAGTAGCCACAAGCCAAAATCGTCCGTTCGAGCATCTGCTACTGATGTGAATGTTATATCTTGGAACAAGAAGAAGGAATATTTGCTTGCTAGTGGCCATGATGACGGTCAATGGGCAGTATGGGATTTGCGAAGTTTCAAAAAGGACGACCCAAATAATGCAACGAAAGTCCCAAGTAAAGATGAAATGGTTGCATCGTTTGATTTCCATAAACAGCCAATCACTTCTATCGAATTTAGTCCTTTGGAAGAGACTGCAGTTGCTGTGGGATCAGAAGATTCTACTGTTACATTATGGGATTTGTCAATGGAAGCAGATGATGAAGAAGTCCGGAAGGAGAAGGAAGATGCCGGACTTGGAGATGTACCACCACAACTCATGTTTATGCATTGGCAAAATGATGCTAAAGAGGTCCACTTCAGCAAGCAATTCCCTGGTGGGTTGGTTGCAACTGGTTCTGATGGCTTCAGTGTATTCAAGACAATTTCGTTTTAAAAAATAGTGTGTTAACACCAAATGTTTTTGTAATTTTTTTTAGAAAAAAAAAGAATAAAATAGATTAATTATACAATAGAGAGTCTTGCTCAGTCGGATTCGTAGCCTGAGCAATTCTCTTTGCTTCTCGTCTGTTTCGGTATTCAAAAAATAGTGACATTACCAATAACACCGCTTGCAGTGCGGCGGCCGTGAAGTAAGGCAGCCATGAACTCCAAGTGGTACCTTGTCTTTGAGCCAAACTTGCCGCCCAGACAAACCCACCTGGAGTTTGCATGCACATCATAGGGATACTCAAAGTACCGACATGTTGTAGTTTGAAAGTGGTGTAGATTTGTGGGAAATATTGGATCATAGCGAGTCCCGATCCGAGTAATCCAAATGCATTGGCCGCCGGGTGAATATACTCTGGATGAAAAAAATAGACAAAAATCGATACCAATATCGATGCAAGACAGCTCACCAAACTCAGCCGCCCTACAAGTTCGATTTTGGCAAACTCATCTGGTGATTCAAATGGCTGGTCTCTGGCGAAAATCAACACAAGAATCAGGCTATAAAAACATTAGTACAAAGGGATCAACCAAAGCCCATAAGAATCGACATACATTAAACTTGCTGACGCAGCTTGTAAAGTAATCTGAGCAATACCCAAAGTCGATGCAACACATTCTCCAGCGGTAACAATCGTACAACAATGGTATATTGGCCCACCAAGAATCCAAATATTGCAAACTGCACATACCCCAGATACAATACCCAGGAGCAAAAACCATGGGGAAATACCTTCAGAGCTTCGTCTTTTAATTACTCGAATATGCTGCGGTACATATGAAAATACAATCCCGATGGATAAGAGAATAGACACTACCAGGTTCCAAACTGAAGGGTGGCGGAACGCCTCGCATGTTTCCATTTATAAAAAAAAAAAAAAACGCTTATCGAAACTGGGTCAGGATGGTCGCCTAATCAATCAAAACAATATAGCCTTGACGGGCGCTCGGTTACCCGGATTGCTTGGTTTTTACGGGCCGGAATTCTCACCCAACCAAATTCCTCCAAAAATCATCACCACCTACACGAGGAAAAAGATTTACTATCGACAAGGTCCAAAAAATATATTAAAAATGGTCACTCAACCGACGGCATACGCGAAAGCAACTAAATTTTTCGTCAACTCTACAGAATCTCGAGCACATGTACTATCACTATACCGAGAGTATATGAGAAACGTACGTCGAAAATATGATCTCTCCTCGATGGATCAAGCACTCCTCGATGGATCAAAGCGCTAACACATAATACAGGCACCAACTTTCGGCGCGACATATGAACTCCCATTTCCAGCAGCAAGGATTCGAACAAAAATCCGACAAGAATTTGAACGAAATCGATACTTGAAAGATCCTGGTGTAATCAGCATGCTCCACGCCAAGGGCCAGATGGAATTCCAAGAGACAATTAATTTCTGGAAGCAACAACCACACGTATTCCACTTTTTTGAAAGCGAGGAAGGTACTAAAGAAAAGCCAAGATCGACCGACTTTGTGGACCGATTTATCCATGGTACTGCCTAATGATAGAATCATGTAGTATATTTAAGACTTATATACAATGCCAACTGCATCAAGTACTTTTTTCAATGTGTCCCCGGATTGATCAATCGCTGTAAGAAATCGAGCCAGTTCCTTGCACAAATCCCAGTCTCCAGTTTGATGAGCCAGCCTCATTAGCGTTACAGTATCGTTCGTACTATCTTCGAATCGATTTTCCAAGTTGTGCAATACAAGCAGATATCCTCCCGCTGTCTTTAGCTTCCCCAACTGAATGCATTTTTCAAACATCTTGTGCGGCGACCCCGCGGCGTCGAATAACTTTCGCCAGTATGACACTTCAGTTTTGCGTGTACATCCAACCATTACATCCAACATTTGCGGAAATTGTTTTAAAAAATTCGTGGCTTTGATTAACGTTTGAGATGGTTCTTGCTGGTCTGCTTCCGAATCAAGAATTCGGTATAACAACATTTCCAAAATATGAGCAAAATATTTCAAATGAAGATATTCCCTGGCTACTGTTAAAGCACGATCATCATCACCCATTCTAATATATGCTTCCAGAAGAAATGGTAAAAATAGTTGACTGGAGGTGATTTGCTTGAAATAAGTAAATACCGCCTCACGAGGCAAAACTGTATCTGCTTCAACACCCATGATAATCCCCTTATCCAGTAATACCGCCAACGGATAAGATTCTATAGGAATTGTGCATGGAGCCACTGAATCTTCTTCTACCAAGTCGCCAAGCCATACCAGCATTTCTTCCCCATCAAATGCCCACAACGCCCTTTTGGAATTATGCTCCGATGCGTTGGAGATTGTGAAGTATTCAATGTTGTTATGCAAGGTCTTTTTGCTGTATTCGACTTCTCCGTCCTTTTCATGAGGTTGTAGTAGTACTAGCATCCCATCTACCAGTAATAATAATGGCGTCTTGCTGCTGCTAATTTCTTTACCCGTCGAGAAACAAGTCATTGCACGAACTCGAGCCGGAGCTTGAACAATACTTTCGAAAGAAATGGCGTTTTCTAAAGTCAAGTATGCTCGATGCTGATGGTCATTGTAAGAAACTCTAAAGAAATGCAACGTATTGTCGTAGGTATAAACCAATAGCAAATCACCATTCATGCTGATTTTGATCGCTGAAGAAGACAATGTAACTGAATGCAGAATGTTCTGTGGATCCAATTCCTTTTCTCGTGAATATACGCGAATTTCATGGGCTGATTCCGTATCAACAGCTGCAATCAACAGATGGTGGTACCATACCATGCCACCCCTCACAGTGAATTCACGATCCATATACTCTTCAGTAAACAGCTTCCATCGTCCAGAATGCGCGCTATAATGTGCTAGCCCTCGAATCCCAGATATAGCAACGTACCGCCCGTCATCACTCGACGTGACATATCTTAATGGCCAGTTCTCGGCAATATAACTAGCAGGGATAGTCACGTGTAGCCACTGCAATGCATCACGGTCAATTGCAGTGATATCGCTTTGCTCTTGTCCTCTATACAACATCAACCTTGTATCGGTATAAAGAATAGGTCTGTTGAGATTCGCACTAGTGTAATTTCCACAAGCGCTCCATTTCAACACATTTAACGACCACAGTTCCCTATTGTTCGGGATCATAAAGATAGTATCACCCGAAAACGACCAAACTGCTTCCTTGACCCCATCTAACCAGCCTTCTTTCTGTTTTTGCTCTTGTTTTGACAAAAACGATGATCCGTTCAACATGCCATATACAGAGAAAAGCGCCCATCCATTCTCATAACCCACAAACAAGCCATACCCATCTGATGACCATTTCATCAACTGAACCCTTCCAGTAGACGAGGATGGGGCATTTATAGTCCGCAATTTATGTACAGATCCGTTATAATCTCGTACGTTATACAAGTGTATCCGACCTCTCGTACAACCAACCGCCACGAGGCTAAACCGAGCATTAATCGCAGTGTTCACCGCAGAATCATCATGCTTTCCGGATGTATCCGGTTGATGGAAAACATGGCCTATGAAATTGTCATGCTCGTCAAGTGTTGCCGTATATGCCCGCCCAGAATATGTAACAAATGCAAACAATGACATGGCTTTGCTCCTAGTTAACAGAGTTATTAGCTCGGTATTTGGCAACCAATCCAAGTCGCTAAACGATATAGTCCTTGTTCTAGACTCCGATTCTTCTATCGTCCATTTAGTCAGTTGTGCTGCTTGGGGGTCTTTTGTTATTACTAGCAAAGCATCGTCTAACGCCAACGCTTGCGAAATCTGAGACCTGACTCGAATCACCATTTTAAATCTAATCCTGATTTCTCGAACTCCAATTCCTTCACCAGGGCCTGGGTATGTAACTGAAGTGCCTTCAGCCAGCCTAAATCTGCAAACTTCCCTTGCATTTGATGATGATGAAACGCTAAAAGTTAACACACTTCCTTGCGAAGTGGTTACAGCTACCACTTGACCATCCGACCGCACCAACACAGCCTCGTTATCTCCATGTTCTTCAATGTTTTTATTCGCTCGAATATAAGCTGCTACCGGGCAAAAGGGTTTTGGACGGAATATATAAATTCCCCGCCAAGTAACAGCTACAACCAAATAACCTGCTTTGGATATCGCCAGCGCAATAATCTTGTCGTCTCTATTTGGATCAGTAGCCAAGTCATCACCGGCCTCGCTCTGCACTATTGGCAATTTGAACGAGTTAGGCGTAGATGACGGCCATATCATTACTTAGTATGTTCGCCCTCTCGAAACAACAAGCGATGCTGCTTACTACTGCTTTGGTCTGTCTTGCCAATTTATAGTTAATGGACTGAAAAGGAGGAGAAGAAGAGAATTGGGACACCTGAACTGAACGCCGTCGTTTAATGCGCGGCGCGGCTCCACAATATTGACATGGATTACGCGATCCACGAGAGTATTTCGCGTATGTATACAGAAATTCTATTAAATATTATTATTGTTGGAAAGTTGAGTTGATAATACCACTTCCTAGGACCCGGCCGCCATGGTAGATTACCAAATATTGGCCCGGTGCAACCGCTCTTCGAGGCTGTGAAAATTGCACCTGAACCGAATCTTGGTCAATCTTGAGATCATGCAGTGGTTCTGGATTATGTAATGATCTATATTGGATAGTCAAATCAGATGGATTCAAGTTGGAAATATCGTCGGCAAGCCATTTGAACTGATCGCATTTGGCACCGGTGGAAAACAAAGAAGGGTTATCGACACCCCTAACAATCACCAGCTGGTTCTTTTCCGGTATCTTCTTACTGACATACCAAGATCCTTTATATTCTGGATTTCCCTGAGGCATTGATACACTGCTTCGTTGGCCGATAGTTGAATCCCATATGCCATTATGTTTTCCTACCACTTTCCCATCTTCTGTGACAACGTCTCCTGGGGCAGCTTCGACATAATCCGTCAAAAAATCCTTGAAATTGTTATGAGATTGCGATACAAAGCATAGCCCCTGAGAATCCTTTTTTGTCGCTGTATGCAGGTTATATTTGGTGGCAATATCCCGAATCTCAGGCTTGCTATAATTGGCCAACGGGAATAGTATCTTATCCAACACTGCCGGTTCTATTGACGACAAATAATAACTTTGGTCCTTGGCGAGATGCTTTGGTCGTAGCAAGTGAACTGAATTGTCAGCGGCTTGAGATACGCGGGCATAATGGCCAGTAGCTAACCACCAAGTATTGCCACTATTTTTCTCCTTTAAATAGTTGAACAGAGCCCCGAACTTGACATATCGGTTACATGCAACATCGGGATTCGGCGTATACCCTGATTTGTACATTTCAATCATCGGTTCAAACACATCAGCCCAGTAATCCCGTTCAAAGTTCGCACGTTCGCTTGGTATGCCTATCGTGTCGCAGACCTTTTGTACATCATTCCAGTCGTTCTCCATGCATTTAGCAGTACTGGTCCAGTTCGCCATAAACACTCCGTGAACATTATCATACTTTTCCGCCATCATCGCCGCCACTGTAGACGAATCAACACCTGAGCTCATCGCAACATAGATCCGATCACTATCACGTGGAACCCGCTCACGGTAAGTGCTGCAACATCGTCGACCTATCGCTCGCCTTAGCGCGAACATTTGCTGGAAATTTTGATAGGAGATATTGTGATGAAAAAGTTGATCCGGCGTTGATCGGTCCCAAACTTGGGGCCATCCCCGGCACTCGGGCCGATTCAACCATCTTGTTATTATAAGATGATCGGTTGATCATTGCAATTGTTTATAGACAATGCATACAGAGCAAGTTCGTTCTAGAGGGGCCAGCCTCGTAAGTCTCGTGCTGGTTTTATAATTAGCGTCTAGTGGTTTAAAGTTACAGTCTAAGGTGGCGGGATCGGAGGTCGGCTACCAGACGCCTCGTGCGGCAGATTTTGGTTGGAGACGTTTCTCGTATAATGCGTTATTTCTTCAATTCATTGATTTAATGATTGTTATAAGTCTCCTAAGGCGTATGAACCAATTAGGCTAGTTTATCAGGAATCTCACCTCGGGCAGGCTTGAGTTGGTAACTTCCAGACGAATGACATCAGCACCCAAATGGACTAGGTTTAAAGCAATCCTACTGTCAACTCGGCTGTACAGCATTAGCCTTATTTCATACATCGTGCTTACTACAAACGATCGACACAAGACACCGCATTTGGACTTCCTAGTTGAGCGACGTGCGCCTTCTCGCGTCGTCCAATGTAGCTAGCTTAGCTAAGCGCCGACTTGTAAGTCTCCAGGTGGCGCTGCAGTTTTGCTGCGTCTATTTAATTGCTTAAAGCGCTTTCCATCATCTCGATTCACTCTCCTCTTGTCAACGTACATTATTCTTTATCGAAAAACGCAATTCCGAGTCTAAATCGGTGGAAAGGATCAACAATTTTTTTTTTCCCTCTTCTTTCTGTCACATTACTAAAAGGAAAAACATACGGGAGCTCTAGTGCAGAAACCTCCTTGTTACCCGCCGACCCAGCCAAGCGTTTATTTCTTTCTAGACTTTTATTACTAAACATATAGTCCTCCACGACACTTTTTTTTTTTTTATTATCTTTTTTCTTTGACGCGCTCTATTTTTTTTAAAGAAAACGCTTAGTTTTTGATATTTCATAAAAGCCGGTTGAACAGTTTTATGAGATTATCTCAGTGTCTGAACAGATCTTCTAGGATATTCTCATTATCGAATCAAGCCTATCCCAAATCTTTATTACCGCCGTCAGTTCTTCGACGCACATTTCTAAATTCCGGGGCTTCGAGATCCCCGGCGCAGCTATCTCATCCTTTGTCCACCAAGGTATCTTCATCTTGTATGCTTTATTATTGTTCGATTTATTCTTTTACAAAGCTAATATTTTATTTCTAGGCATGATGGAATCTCGACCAAACTATTCTAGTCTAACTCAGCTAGTCGCTGCTGAGTTAGAAAGACCATCCCTTGACAATAGACAATACAGAGTTATTACTCTACCAAACCGTTTAGAAGCACTTTTAATTCATGATCCAGAATGTGACAAGTCATCGGCCGCTTTAGACGTTAATGTAGGTTCTTTTTCTGATCCAGAGGACTTACCAGGTTTGGCACATTTTTGCGAACATTTATTATTTATGGGGACTGAAAAGTATCCGACTGAAAACGACTATAATAACTATTTGAGTGAACACTCTGGTCAATCAAACGCTTATACTTCTACGGATGAAACCAATTATTTCTTTGAAGTGTCTCACAAATATTTGGAAGGCGCATTGGACCGTTTTGCCCAGTTTTTTATTGCACCATTGTTTTTGCCAGAATGCAAAGATCGAGAGATTCGAGCAGTTGATTCTGAAAATAAAAAGAACTTGCAAAGTGATAACTGGCGCTTACATCAACTGGATAGATCATTGGCAAATCCAGATCACCCTTATAACAAGTTTTCCACCGGCAATTTGCACACTTTGGAAACTGGACCGAAGAAACGAGGACAAGATGTTCGACAAGAATTGCTAAAGTTTCATGCGGATCACTACTCTGCAAACTTGATGAAATTGGTGGTTATCGGACGTGAGCCGTTGGACACTCTTGAAGGATGGGTTGCCGAAAAGTTTAGTGCTGTTCGAAACATTGATCGGGCTCCACCTACTTATGACTCGGTTCCATTCACTGCAAAGCAATTGAATAAGATTGTATTTGCCAAGCCAGTCATGGACTCTAAGCATTTGACATTATATTTCCCAATTCCAGACCAGCGGCCATATTATGCTACCAAGCCGTCTAGTTATTATTCTCATTTGGTTGGTCATGAAGGTAAAGGATCCTTACTACAGTACTTGAAATCAAAGTCATGGGCTAGTGGATTATCTGCTGGTTCTGAGCATGTTGTTGACGGCACTGATTTCTTTATTATTGATGTGGAGTTGACTGATCAAGGACTGGATAGCTATGAAGACGTACTTGAAGCAGCATTTTCCTTTTTGAATTTGATGCGAAAGACTCCTGCTCAGGAATGGATTTTTGAAGAACTCAAGGAACAGGCTGAGATGAGTTTTAGATTCCAGCAAAAGAGTGGTGCCATTTCCACTACTTCGAGATTGTCTAGTATTATGCAACGGCTAGGGTTGCCTCGAAATATGTTACTCAGTCACCATTTGTTGAGAGAATATGACCCTAAATTGATTGAAAAATTCGGATCTTATTTGACTCCTGAGAATTCCAGATTATTTGTCATTGGACAGACATTGGAAGGTTGTACGGAGCAGGAGAAGTGGTATGGTACTGAATATGTCTACAGGGATGTGGGTCCAAAGTTGAACCAACGGTTGAAGAATGCCCCAATAATTGATAGACTGCATTTGCCATCGAAGAATGAGTTCATCCCATCTGATTTTGACGTTCAAAAGAAGGAGGTTGCACCAGAAGATCGGTTAACTTTCCCACGGTTGGTCAAACGGAATGATCAAATGTTGATTTGGCACAAGAAAGATGATACCTTTTGGATTCCAAAGGCTGATGTCCATATTACTTTGAAGACTCCAGTTGCCCAAGCTACTCCTGCTAATGCTGCCAAGACTGCTTTGCTAGTATCGTTGATCAATGATGATTTGGTGGAATATGCTTATGACGCAGAGATTGCTGGATTACGATATGAAGTGTCTCTGGTCAAGGGTGGCTTGGGTATTTTTGTTGGTGGATTCAATCACAAGTTACCAGTATTATTGGAACGGGTATTGAATAAACTCAAGAATTATCAATTGGATGAAGCTAGATTTGCAGTAATCAAGGAACGACATCAACGATTCTTCCGAAACTTTGGATACAATGTTCCTTATTCACAAATTGCATCGTTCTCGCATTATTTGATGAATGCGAATATTTGGCAATTGAAGGAAAAGTCGCATGAGATGGATAAGGTACAGCCAAGAGATATTGAATTGATTTTGCCAGAATTGCTTCGAAATGTACAGATTGAGGTGATGGCAGTAGGGAACGTGACCAAGGAAAAGACTTTAGAAATTGCGGAATTGACCAGTAATGTTATTGATGCCGAGCCATTATCTCCAGGACAGCAAATTTCCCCACGGTCTTACTTTTGGGCTCCTGGAACCAGCTATTACTACACTGTACCACTTGGTGATCCAAAGAATGTCAACTCGGTTATTGAGTATATTGTTCAAGTTGGCAAGCTTTCTGATCGAAAGGCAAAGGCTACTCTTGATTTGTTTGCACAAATTGCAGCTGAACCAGCATTTAACCAATTGAGAACCAAGGAACAGCTTGGGTATGTTGTGTTTGGTGGGGTTAGAACGACCAGAACCACAATGGGGTACCGAGTATTGATTCAAAGTGAACGAACTACAGACTATTTGGAAGAACGAATTGATAGCTTCTTTGGAACTTTGGAAGATGTTTTGACTGAAATGACTGAAGATGAATTCCAAAACCATGTCCAATCTTTGATGGCGAAGAAGCGAGAAAAGAGAAAGAACTTGCGAGAAGAATCCGATAGATATTGGGCTCATATTCAAAGTGGCTTTTACTATTTCAATCAACATGAAGATGATGCACAACTGGTTGAAAAGGTTACTAAGGCTGATGTGTTGAAATTGATGAAGACTTATATTTCTCCAAAGAGTGAAGAGCGAGCGAAATTGTGTGTTCATTTGCAATCACAATGTCCACCAGAACCATCTTTGGCTACAATTATCAGCTCCAGTGTGGTGAATTTGGCTATCAAAGAGAAGATTGAATTGGAGGCATCTGATATTGAACAAGCGTCTGAAGAAGTTGAATCTGAAAACATTGATGATATTTTGAGTGCTGTTGAAGAGAAACTCAAGGAGGATACGGAATTATCCAGCAGTCGGGCCAAGGGCTTTATTGCTAAGGCTAAGTCTGACATTGAATCACGTCTTGCTGGTGAACGAACTGGTTACCCAGGTGGTACCAAGATTGAAGATGTGGCATTGTATAAGAGCATGATGTCATTGACTGAAGCGCCAACACCGGAGAGAGATTTGTCCTATTATATGGATCCAGAGCCAAAGTTGTAGATAAATTAATTTAATTTTTAATGGTATTGAAACAAAAAGAATAACAATAATAATAGTAATAAGGCGAATAAATTTATGGTTGCCTCACGCCATGCGGCGGAGCATATATATATATATTACACAAGCTTGAAAACTATGTTGTCCCCTTGACTGGGCTTTCCAATGAAATGTTAAACAAGTCATTCAAGTTGTGTGCCTTGGTCGGATCACCCTTGATTATGATTTTGTGAGACAAGTTGCCATCTTGAATTTCGAGTTTGCCGCTGCACAGCATGTCGAAAATAGTGTCTTCCATTCTAAGTTCGACTTCAGGAATAAACACTTGTTGGTCATCGCCTTGATATACCAACCGATCATCCAATAGATAATCCTTCTTGACATCGCCTTCATTGACTTGGCTACCCTTGAGATCCTTTCTTGGATTAAGTGTCTTCAAGTACCAGATAGCTTCATCGCCCTCTTCATTTGTTAGAATGACAGAACTGCTGAATCCTCTAGCTTGACACTTATCGTGAAATTCCTTGTCTTGTTGAAACTTATCTTCAATTCGGTTAAAGTTTCGAGAGGATGGGAACCGAGAGTCGGCAAAACTTTGATTGTTCTTAGGCATTGTAATAATGTTCTGTTAATTTGTTTAATTGATGAATTTATGAAAACAAAGGGTATTTTAAAGACCTTTTTATAGCCATAGTTATTTACTCGTTATTTTGGCAATGATATCATTTTTGCAACAATCGAAATCGCAACTGTTGCTGTGTGTTTCACGGACGGGCCGGCTCCCCGCGCTTCGGCCTTCTCGAATGTACTAACCAGTAGCGCTCCTTGTAATACATACGTTTAAGAAGAATCCAGATGATAAAATATTTCTTCCTTGGCGGGTTTGACCTCATTGCACGTCAATCGTATTTGTGAAAATACGGGTGCTGCCGAAGGGCCTATGCAGATCCTTGTGTGTAGCGTAATTTTCGTCACGATTTGGTAATTTCCGTCCCGCAAACTTGTGAGTGTCCATCCATCCCAGGTAGAGCTATCCAAGTTGGGTCAGTATTGAATGACACAAATTCCGAATCAAAACCGACAATGAACAGCTCTATAGACCAGCTCAAACAACGTCTAGAATATCTTGAGTATATGGCCTCAGACGGAGGACAGACTGATGCAAGCTCAAGCTCCAAAAGTTTAACTGCCCAGGTTGATGAGCTTGAAAAAACGGTCAATGAATTATTTGAAGCTCAACCACAAGCGGTTAGCTTATCAAACAAACTTTCCAGTAAGTTTCCCCCTCATTTCTGGCTGTTTATTAATGCTAATTTTGTGTAAGGCGATGGATTATGGAGAGACGTAGAGGAATTGTGGAAGCCCATTGTCGGGCCGGATACCAATGGTAGGGCAATCACACCGGAAGAAAAAGAAGTATCAGTAAAGGCAAGACTAGATACATTAGAATCCGTGTTCACGACATTGGATAGTGTTGAATCGGTCGGGATGCCGTCAACGATTAAAACACGAGATTTGGCTCTCTTGAGAGATCAATTACCATATGTTCAAGCAAGGATAGACGAGTTGGTTCAAATGGTTGAAGACTTGAGTATCCGCACCGCACAATTGTGTAAAGTATACCTGAATAATGTCGATAACCAGAATCAGTCATGGGTTGAATTTGAAGAACGGATGAATGCGTGCGAGCATGCTTTGAAGCGGATCGAAGGAAAGCACAAGCAAGAAAGCGAATTCAACCAACGGTATTAGACTTTAACTAAGAACAAAAAAAAAAAAAAAAAAGTTTAATGTAACGCTTAAATAACCTCTCTGGTTGTTGTTGTTGATAAAGAAAAATTGGAACCAGTTTAGTTGTTGATGGGGATTCCTGGATGGTAAGATATATATCTGAGAGATTTAAAGTTTTCAAGAACCGAGAATAGCAGCCCAAGAGGGGAATCGCTAAATTGAATAAAACGATCCCTCAGATTACCAGCGTTGAGGGCTTTATGGGCGGAAATTAAAACAACGTTATAAACCCACTAGCAACACTAACGTGGAAAGTGGTATGTACTCGGGTAATGAAGTTACATAAAAGTCGTAGGATCTCGTATATATGAAGCCAGGCTTGGAAGCAATTTATTTTTTATTTAAGGATAATTTTCTCTTTTATCTACCTCAACTAGACTGGAAAGAATATTTTTTTTTAAAATAATACGACAAGCAGTTCAACACGAAAGAAAAACAAAAAGATCTAAATGAGAACTTCTACTATTGTGTCAATTGCAACGGTACTTGTTGGCGTGCATGCGGCTTCATCTAGTCCATCGCTTTCAACTACCCCAGCACCAGCACCACATCCAACCTCCGGCCCTGAAAAACCTCATCCAGATGAACCACATGGACCACCACACGGTCGGCCCCATCATGGAGCACCACCACCTTGTTTCTTAGCTTGTGTTTCTGAGGTCAGCAAGAAGGTTACTTGTGACCGTGATGTTTCTCCTTTCAATTGCGTCTGCTCTGTTGAATCTACTCAGATTGTCGAGTGTCTGGAAAAGTCTTGTGCTGCTGGCAGAGAGAGGGATACTGCCAAGATGATCTATCACGGTGCTTGTCGTCCAGACGGTCCTCCAGGAAGTTCTCCAGCGAGTCCTACAAGTCAAGAAATTTCTGGTGGTATGAGAGTAGGAAACTCTACCGATTTGGTTGAATTGGCAGCACGACAAGTTGCCACTGATGTTACTGTTACCCCACCAGTTGTCACTGTAACTGCACCTCTATTAACTCTCACGCCATCTTCGCCTATTTTGGTTACACCAACTGTGAGTGTTGATTTTCCAATTCCTACTGTGGAAACGATTTTCTCTCTTGATGTAACTACAGCTACTGCAGTAATCTTTACTCCACTTCCGCTCGATCCTGTCACATCCTCTCCCGCCACAACATCTCTAGCTACAACCTCTGCAGCCACAATCGCTCCATCAGTGACAACTGTTTCGAGCGTGATCACCGATGTCAACACTACCACTCTGAACGAGACTGCTACTGTCACCAACTTGATCACCGTCACTAGCAATTCTACAGTTTACACCATTTTGCCAACCGCTACGATTTACGACCCAGGTTGCCCAGATGGTGGTTGCATTATGGGCTGTCCAAATGGGAATTGTGCGGCCAATGCTGAACCAACTGCTGGATGCCCAGGTGGCAACTGCCCACCATCTTGTCCAGATGGTAACTGTCCAAAGCCAACCACTCCCCCAACTGAATCTGCAGCGGGTGAAGGTGCAGCAGGTGAAGGTGAAGGTGAAGGCGCAGCTCCAGTTGTTGGCGGCGCCGCAGCTATGGCGGCTCAGTTGCCATTTGCTTTGGCCGCTGTTGTCGGTGTTGCCATGCTTTTTTAATAACAATAATAATAATAGTAATAATAATACCGAGTGCAGGGAAAACGAAGGAGAAGATGTGGCGGTTTTTCTTTATTATTTTGGTTCGTTTCTAGGCGTAGTTTTGAAATTAGTTTTAATATTTGTTTTTCGAAAATACTGTTTTTTTTTTTTTTTTTTTTTTTTTTTTTTTTTTTTTGTTTTTGCCACCACAGTTTATGATAAGTTTTTATACTTTTTCCATATGCTCTATGCTTAATTTTTGTGCCGGTGGTTTGGTATTATATGTTTCCGGAAATGTGTCAGTTTGAAACCTACGCGTCCCGTATGGTGGGCAAAATTCTGAGACACTATTATATACTTTGCTCGACCAATTGTTGGAATCTACAAACATTGTCCATCTGGTAATAGGCCCCGAAAATTGAGCTCTATCATGTCCTGACCGAACTGCAGAACTTCAACAACCTCGGATATTTGTTGACAAGACGCGTTACATCCTGCGCGTAGTATCTCGGACGGCTCCAGCGCCAGCGACGATCCCCGCCAATGGACTGGACTCCGCTCCCACCCATTTCTTAATTAGCCTTCGCTTTCTTTCGCGTCGCCAGCCAGCCGCGAAAAGTCCAATTTTACAACACGAAAAACCATCTTATCCATCACTCACCACATATTGAGATTATTAATCGAACAAGAAAAAAGGAGGAGCGACTACGCTACATTAGAAGTTGAGAATAATAACAAAGGCGCTACTTAATTATGTCGCAGAATTTACAAGTCTTGACTTTTACAGGGAATATTTTGGCGGATAATGGAGCCGACCAACTGGCTGCATTGAAGGTATGACAAAAAGGAACTAAAATATAATCGATACAGTGCTAACGCGATTTCTCAAAAGACTTTGTTGAGCGAGTTGAGACAGCTTAATGATGAAGCAGATAGGTCAAGCTTGGAAAAGGTTTCGAAACAGTTGGTCGATTCAAGGGTCCTGAAAAGTAGGGATGGCGGTGTACAGGCTTATGGAGCATGTTGCCTGAATGAGATTCTAAAGATTCATGCTCCAGATGCACCATATACAATGAAGGTCTTGAGTGTATGTTTTTTTTGTTGTTGTCTCGATTGACAAGAAGTGCTAATATATCCAGGAAATTTTCAATTTGTTTTTGAAACAGTTTCGTCAGCTATCAAACCAAGACCATCCATATTTCCAACAGATTCATTTGTTGCTCGAAAATATGGTCCAGATCCACGTTATTGCTCTAGCCTGTGACTTGCCAAATGCAGAAGCGCTGATTACGAATATTTTCAACCTATTTTACGGCATGGCAAACGACCCGTTGGTGCCAGGAATGGACATCTTGATGACTTCGATCTTGAGTCAAATCGTGGAATATTATACGAATTCGTTACCTCAGCAAGTAGTAACGCTCATTCTATCCAACTTTTTGAACTATCCAAAACAAAGCAAAGATTCAAAAAACGCGTCGCTACAGTTGAAAATACCGGTGGGCTACACAATGTCTAAAACTTTGTGTTCCGATAACGTGGATATTATGGTGAAATATACTAACCAATATTTTTCCGACTTGCTTCACCCACGAGATGAACAAGATGATGATGACGACGATGACGATGAAGATGAGATTGAAGATTATGACGAAGATGGTAATGAGATATATAGGGAACGGCCTGGATCGGCAAATAACGCCAAGACCGTCGAGTTATTGGTGGAAATTTGGAAGGCCGTTCCGGAATTGTTGGCATTTGTTGTCGGCCAATTACAACAAGATTTAATGATTGATGATTTAAAATTACGATTACTAGCTACTGAAGCTATTGGAGAAATGGTTCGATTCACTACGGTGAGAGCTGATTTCGTCCGTGACCATTTGTCGGCTTACAATGCATGGTTGAGTCGAGTCAAAGATCGGTCGGCTCAAGTTCGGATTCGATGGACTATGGCAGCAGGTGAAATTTTGGAACACCGTGCTCATGTAACAAAAGAATTGGTTCAGAAATTTGTCAACCGATTGGATGATACTGATGAGCGAGTCCGAGTAAAAGCTTGTGTAGTTGCAGGAGACTTGAGTGTGGATACAATTGTGAACAAAGTCGCTCCTATTTTCCAGGGTACCGAAGTATTAGGAGCATTGGCTGGCCGATTGAGAGATAAAAAACCTCATGTTCGTGTTACAGGGTTCGAAGCAGTTGGGAAATTGTACAACAAGTCGTATGGATTGGATGGCGTGGCTGGTGAAGTGTTTTCATGGATTCCATCTCGGGTATTTGAACAAGTGTATTTGAATGACAAGGCTGTGAATGAGCTGATTGATGATACCGAGTTTGAATACTTGTTCCCAAAGGAGATGGATAATAATAAGAGAGCGACCCGGATTTTGAGTGCGATTAAGAATCTTAATGAACAAGCTGGCAAGGCATTCAATGCACTGTCGAAACGTCAAGTGGAGACTGCGAGATATGTGAACCTTTTGCTAACAACTATAAAAAAGAAGCAAGATGGTGGCATGGATGACCAGTTGAACAAGCAGCTCAACGCCATGAAAAAGTTTTTTGGTGAAATGTTCAGTAACACTGAAAAAGTAGCTGAAGCAATTGATTATTTGACGGACTCCAACGACAAGAATCTATGCAAACTTGTCAGTAACTGTGTGAATCCAAACAGCGAGTACAAACAAGTGATCAATTCTATGAACGAAGTATTGAAGAAATGCATGTCTAGACACGCTCCCGTGTTCAAAATGTTGCTGTACAGATCGAGCTATCTGGTATACAATAAGAGTATTCTTACTCCAATTGTGGAGCTCAGTCGATCCCCCACTGGCCTGGGTATTGTAGCACATTCATTCTTGAAAGAAGTCGCTAGCCATTGTCCGGTTTTGTTAGCCACACAAGCCAGTCGGTTGACCCAGATTATTGAATCGGCCGACCCGGGCCAGTCAAGTAACGTTGATACTTTGAAAGCCGCCAACTTGTTATTCGCTAAGACGGCGGATAACTTCCCACAAGAATCTCAGTTTATGGAAACGTTGTACAATCTGAGTATATCAGGAAGCCCCGCTGAGGCCAAACAAGCTGTGAAACTGTTCAAATACAGCAAGAAAGTGGAAATGTATCAAGAAAAATTGCTGGACGAAATTCTGCTTCAGTTTGACCAATGCAAGACGCGCGAGGCTCGTGATGAGGCGCAAATGACCACAAAACTTGCGGCGCTGGCGCAGCTGGGGCTTGACGCGCCAGAATTGGTGGAAGAGCAGCAAGAAACCATTGTTCCATATTTGATCAAGAATTTCATCTTGACTAATGAAAACCCGACGAAGGAAGGTGACGCTGAAGAAGAAAAAGAATTGTGGGTGGATGATGACCAGTTGGATGATTATTGCTTGCGAAAGATTATGGCGCTCAGAGTGTTTGTAAACCGGTTGAGAGCGTACGGTGGGTACGAGAATGCACAAGACTTTGCAGTTCCGTTGTTTAAAATGCTCTTGTCATTAATTGGTAATGCTGGTGAAATCTCAAAAGCGCAAGACACGCCAGCTAGCTACCGAGTGCGTCTGCGGCTGGAAGCTGGTCTCAAATTGATGAAACTGGCCAGGATTCCGACATACGAGAATATGATTCGAGCTCAAGACCTGAACAAACTGGGTATTTTGTTGCAGGAGCAAGTGCTGCAGGTTCGAAGTCGGATGATCCGGACGTTGACGCGGTACCTGTCTTTGACAATCGACCCAATCCCTGACCGGTATTTGTCGTTGGTGTTTTTGATGGCTTATGAACTTGATGACGAATTGTATAGTCATGTCACCACGTGGATTCGAGCCCGGTTCGCTAGACAGCAAGCGTCGACTCAGCTGACGCCAAAGACGCCAAATGTGGCGTTTGAAAAGGCCATTCCGCGGCTATTGTCATTGTTGGCTCATCATCAAGAATACTTCAACACCGAAACGGATGAAGATGTGCAAATGGATGACGATGAGGAGGATTCCAAGCAGAAGAAGTTGGATGATCTCGTAAAAGTCATGCATTATGTGCTGTATTACCTCAGCTTGATTGCCAATAGTGACAACATTTCACTGATATTTTACCTTGCACAACGACCCAAGCAGTATCAAGATTACGAAGAAGATGAGCAAGAAAAGTATTCAGAACGGCTGTATTTGATGAGCGACTTGGCTCAATTCTGCATTTTAAAGCTACGTGATTTGCGGAATTGGACTCTGGAAACATGGCCAGGTAAGATTACGTTACCAGGTGATGCGTTCCGGCCAATGCCAAACACAGAAATGTCCAGAAGGGTTGGAAAGACGTCTTATCTTGATGACGAATATCGGTCAGATCTGGAGACTGAAATGAAAAAGTTGTTGCATCATAAGGGTACTGGTTCTACTGGCGCAGCAGCAGTTAAAAAGCAGGAACACCAGGCTATTGACGATGCGGTAGAAGTTAAAGAAGAAAAGTCCGCTCGCAAGAGAAAATTGGCAGTCAAGAGTGAAAAAGTCAAGGAAGAAAAGCCGTCCGATCCTTCTCCTGCTACTCAACAACAGCGGAAAAGACGTAGTTCCAAAGCCACAGCCAATGGCAAAGCCACCGCTAAGCGGAACCAAAAAGATGACGACGACGACGATGAAGACGGCGAAGGAGACAACGAAGAACCACATAACGACGGTACTAAAGACGCCGAATTTGACGGACCTCCAAAGAAAAAGAAGTCGCTTCCTGAAGAAATGACATCACGTCGACGGTCCGGTAGATCTCGCAAAAGCGTTGATTATACGTCCTAAAGCCTTGGCCTTGTGTGTTTGTCTCTTGTGTCTGTATATTTCGTATCATCATAATATATATAACAAAAAAAAAAAAAAAAAAAAAAAAAAAAAAAAAAAAAAAAAAACTGAAATAAAAAGGGGAATAATTAGCCAAAAAAAATTGTCCTTCGGAAAGATATATCAGCTTCTCAAAAATTCCATTAGCTTGTCTTTACCCTTTGCTTTGATCAATTGTTGAACCGCCAGCAATTGTTCACGCTCCGAAACATCAATTCCAGCAGTTGCAGCATCTACCAATACTGATAAATTAGAAGCAGCTTGAGCCGATTGAACATCTGATGAGCCATCAGCTTGCAAAAAACACAGATTTCTAACCACTTCACGTTCTTTAAAGTTCTTGGTGGCCAATTCATCCAAAGCAGTCAACACTTTGGCGCTATTACTCTCCGGAAATTGACTCTCTTGTTCCTCTTCATCATGAATAGTCTCCACAAAGTCCAATTTAATAGCTTCTTCGGGTAATCGATATACAACATCGTCAATCATAAAATTACGGATCAGCTTTTTAGGCTGCGCCGCAGCGATCCCTGTAGGAGTGTTCCTTTGAGATTCAAAAAATGCAGGAATATGCTGAAAGAAATTATCAGGAGGCTCCCCTTGATCATTCACTTCAATATTCCCGTTATTCTTGAACCCTCGAGACACAGTCGGCTCTTCATACTTGACTTTCCGCGTCCGACGGGGTAGCCAAGCTGGTACTTGGTCAGCATGGTTCGGACATTTCCATTTCACCCCAGCTTGCATCACTGGAGGATCAATGCAATCCACGTGAAATGACAATGGGCAATAATCACAGTTCAGGATTTGGACCCCGGTCAATGCCGATTCTTTACATCGGTAACACAAGATGGGGTTACCGTATCGGTCCAACATCTTCAACGGGTCTTCGGCGTCTCGAACTGTGATATTATTCCGACGCCCTGAAGAGATGATTCCAGTGTCATAATCGTATTCGCCATTGTCTGTAGTAATCACACCCTCGTACCGTTCTCTGATCCCCTTTGGGAGTAGGAATTGTGATGGATTACGTTTGATCATTTGGTCCAGCAATTGAGACCACAAACTTTGTTTATATGGAGCAGGCGGATGTTTTTTAACATAGCATTCTCGACAATGCCATTCTCCCTCGGGTAGTGTATCTTCATCAAATGGTGGATCAACACAGCTAAAATGGAATGAACGTGGACATGTTTCACAGCACAAAAACTCCCCGGTCCCGCCACAAGTAGAGCAAAAGTCATTATTAACCATACCGGAACCATTTTCAGAACCTTCTTCAGCGGGATCTTCTGCATGTTCTTCAACAGGTTCTTTTTTAATTTCAGTGTCTTTTTCATTTATTGCATCATTATCATCCTTTTGTGATGACATTGTAATCTTTATCCTCTTGATTCCATTTTGAGTACCGTTCCGACCACCATTACTAGCCGGAGGAGGCGTACTAGCAGGTGTGGTGCTCCTAGAATGCTTCATTGGCAATCCTGGAGGATTTTTATTACCAACTGGGTCCGCAACTTCTGGCATTTGCGGATAATAATCGATTTGTCCTGTGGTGCGGGGACTCTTCCTCACATGGCTATCCTTTACAATTGAATCGTAAACTCCGGTCTTCAACTTTATTTTTAATTTCCCATCCGCTGGAGATATAGAATGTGGTGAAGCAGACCTTGATTGATCGCTAGTATTGTTGCTGCCATGTTGCTCCTGTTGCTGCTGATTCTCAGTATGGTCTGATTTACTACCTACTGAAACTGGAGCCGAATATCGCGGCGTCATTGAATCTCGTCTTTCCTTCTTGGAAGACTTTCCTGGAGGAGCCACATCTATTGGATATCCTGTTATTATCGGTTTTGAACTGGCAAGATCAGGTTCTTGCCACGACTCAGCATCGGTCGCCTGGTTAGAGTTCCGGGTCCCATTCGACGTTGAATTCCGTTTCGCCATTGGTATATATATATATCGTGTTATAAATTCTTCGTATATCAACTGTTGTATTTGTTGTTTAAATAAATTCGATTTGTTGGTTGTTGTATAAAGTCGCTTTCGAAACGTGAACCGCTAACACGCTACAGGATCTCTTTTTTTTTTTTTGTGTTGTTGTTCCGGTTGATGCAAAATAATATAAGAAAAACTCGACCTATTCCAATTCCAGCGATCGACACGTCCAGAAAGTGACAGACAGTGTGATGTAACTATTCTTTCATAAAACGAAGTTACGGGGGGAAATGTGGTGATGATGGCGGTGGTGGTGGTGGGAAGGAGGTCGTGAAATGCGAATTAGCAAATGTTCGGGACTTTCCTTCTGTTTCTGATTGGAATCGTTTAAAGGGAGAAAGAGAAGTGAAGGGTTAGAGAGAGGAAAAAGAGCGTTGGAAAGGGAGAAAAAAAAATGTTTCGTTTGGTTCCGAGCAGTCTAGGTCTATCAGACCCTTTATATGCATAAAGTAAGATGGGCCCAGTCTGGAATTTCTACATGGCACTGGATGACTAAATGGTTTGCCTTCTATAAGACGAATTGAAAGCCTCAGTAGATACGAACCGGCCACAGAATTGGTCTATCCATTAGCCCAGGGTATGTTCTTAACCGGCATCTGCAATTTCTTGCGCGCCAACTAGGTCGAGTTACTAGTAGGAAAAAAAATGAAGCGGCTTTAGACATGACCGCTAACGTGACCTCATTTTTAAGGCTTACAATGCCGTGCAAATTTGGGGGTTTTTTTATTTTTATTTTCGTTTTTTTTATTCTTTTTATTAAAAAATGAAGAATTACTTGATAAATAATTTTCTTTTTCTTTTATACTCTAAGCAGTAGTATTCTTAGCCTTCTTTGCCTTCAATGGTTGGGCAATCAAATCCAACAATTCTTGATCTTCAATCTTCTTTTCAGATTTGATCTTTTCAAAGTCTGGCTTTTGAGCACCAGCGAATTTGAGAGTACCAGTCTTGGTCAACGCAATGGTGGTGAAGAATTGAGCAACAACTTGGTCAGCCTTGTCGTACATGACTTCATATGGAGTGATCAATTGTCGGTTAATACATTCATTCAACCCCATTCGAGCCTTCTTAACATCATCCAAAGATCGCAAAGTAAATGGGAAAGCACCAGCCTTCTTTTGGATTTCAGAAAAGGTTGCACGGGATGCCTTCAATCGCAATTGATAGGTGATATCATTCTTCTTGAAGATAGTAGTTGGCTTTTCACCACCATGACACTTACCATCACCGGTAGTAACCAAGATATCCAAGCCGTAAACTTCACCTTCTTCAAAAGTAGCGGTTTCGAGATCTTGCTTTTGTCCGTCAGTTGGGTTCAAGATGATTCGCTTCTTGCCGTCAACAACGTTTTGCTTTTGTTCATTAGAAAGCATACCTTCCATGGCATTGCAACCAAATTGAGAAACAACTCGATCGACAATCTTGGTAACGTCAGTGTTCTTGTTACCTGGTCGGATACTTCGAACAGCGGCTTCAGCAGCGTACCAAGCAGCAGCGATGACATCAGCTTGTGGACCAGAAGCGGCGCCACCAACAACAATGGTTTCACCAGCAATTGAGGCATAACCGTCGATTTGAGCACCCAAACAGATCTTTACAACATCACCAGTCTTCAACTTGATTTGAGCTTCTGGCTCAGTTTCAAGTGGAGACAAATGGGCCACAACGTTGTTTGGGGAAATAGTGGTTGGAAACGCAATACCCTTGGAGATAGCCTTGCCCTTGTAAATCTTGTCAGTAGCTTCATTCAATTGCTTATCACCTTCGTTAACAATGTCTAGGAGAACAGCACCGTCGACACACAATTGCTTAACGTTTTCCAAAACCTTCTGCGAGATCTCACCAGCCGCCTTGTACTTGGTTACCACATCTGGGTTGTTGATAGTAATGTCAACTAAAAAAACAACAATTGGTTAGTATAAATTAAACAGTGTCTTTCAACATACCTGGAGTGTCCTTTTTGTCAGTCATTGGTAAGAATAGAGATCAATTGGTAGTTCAGAAAAAAAGAATGGACTCTAAATAAAGTGTACAAATTTTCTGTAGTGAAAGAGAGAGGCTCCCTTCTTTCCCCATTGCGCAAACGAAGTTTTGTTTCGCCTAACAAAACAGAGAAAAAACTGGGTGAAAAGCTTGCGCGGGCCAACCAGGCTGAATTGAATCACCGATCTCGCTGGGATGAGGCTCAAAATTTTGTCCAGTGAGTCACTTGCCTTCTTCTTTCTTCATCAACGTATACAAGAGGTTAAATATGAAGACTTTCGTGAGATCGTTTTCTACAGCGATCCGATTATGCGACAAGGCTAGTCGATTCGTTCCAAAGTCGGGAGAATACCCCAAAGGATTCCAAGCAGGTGGGATCCATTGTGGCGTAAAAAAAAACGGAAAAGATCTCGATTTGTCCATGATTCTGTCAGATCGACCATGTTCAGCATCAGCAGTATTCACCACAAATGTCTTTAAAGCAGCTCCGGTACAGGTTTCAAAGAGAGTATTGGATGATACCCAAGGTAAAGGGGTTCGAGCGATTGTTATCAATTCCGGCAACGCGAATGCAGTGACTGGAGACCAAGGAATGGCAGATGCAGAATCCATGAGTAAAGCAACCGATAAAGCCATCAAAACGATCAACGTGCCTTCTACTCTGGTCATGTCTACAGGTGTTATTGGCCAAACGTTACCAATTAACAAGATTCTTGACGGGATTCCGAAGCTTGTAGCCAAATTAGGTAATGACCATGAATCATGGCTCACCAGTTGCAAAGCAATTTGCACTACTGATACTTTTCCAAAAATGACTTCGCGATTATTCCGAATCGGTGAAGATGAATATCGAATCGCAGGTCTTGCCAAGGGCGCCGGTATGATCCACCCTAACATGGCTACGCTATTAGGGTTTTTCGTGACCGACGCGCCAGTTACTCCACGAGCGTTGAATGCGGCATTGAAACATGCTACTGAACGCTCGTTCAATTCTATCAGCGTGGATGGTGACTGTTCCACCAACGATACAGTCGCGGCACTTGCGAATGGTGCAGCAGGTGGACAGGAAATCGACTTGGACGATAAAGAACGATACAGAGCGTTGCAAGATGTGATCACTGACTTCTCTCAACAGCTGGCTCAATTGGTGGTTCGAGATGGTGAAGGCGCTACCAAGTTTGTCACCATTGAGATCGAGGACGCTCAATCCTTTGCCGATGCGAAACAAATCGCCGCTTCAATCGCGACTTCATCACTAGTGAAGACTGCTTTATATGGCAAAGACGCCAATTGGGGCCGAATTCTATGTGCTACTGGTTACTCTGGCGTCAAGGTCGATCCAACAAAGACTTCAGTGTCTTTTATCCCTACTGATTCATCTCCAGAACTCAACCTTTTGGTCAATGGTGAGCCAGAAAAGGTCGATGAGGCCCGGGCTAGTGAGATTCTCGAAATGGAAGACCTTACAATCCGTGTTAATGTCGGTACTGGCGGTGGATTCAGTACAACATACTGGACTTGTGACTTTAGTCATGAATATGTTACCATTAATGGTGATTATAGAACTTAGATTAAAAAGAGAATGATAAAAAATGCATGTATTTTCTAATTTCCTTTGGTTTCACTTACCCCTGGAACTTCTTATACATCCACGTCCTTTTATACGACCACTACCTCTTGGACGGCCACGGCCACGACGTTTTACTGGCCCGTCACGGTCCGTTTCAAACACAGAAAACGGCTTATTTGTGTCACCATCCATAGCTCCATTTTCATCCATCCTAGCTATTTTTGCAGGACTATTATGCTGCAACTCGTTTGGATCATGTGGCCGCTTGTGCCCTGCTGCAATCGCATGTGCTTCAGCCAGCTTGTCGTAGTCCTTCCTGTATTCATTCTGCTCAACAGTCAGTATAATTTGTAAAAAAACATCCAAAAAAACGTTCCAAAAAATACATATATCCAAAGATGTAAACCAAAAACCACAAACCTATGGCGAGACTACGAGTTGGTCTCGTCTTCTTTCATTTTTACCTTTAAGAAAACTGCTGAAGACAGCGAGAAAATTCGATCCTGGTCAGTGATAGTGGCCCGTCGCTTATTTGGATTAGTCTTGACGTAGTTATCAAAGCCTCGAACCACATTTCCATTTTGGGTATCTTCAAGATAGGAGCCTTCAAACTTGTAAATCTGTTCCTCCAAACCATTCAACTGTCGATCCAAGTTTCGTTTCTTTCCAATTAATTCTTTCAAATCTTTCTTCATTGTATCGTATTCAGTTTTAAGACGGTCTTTCTCTTCTCCACGTAATTCTGAAGTACTACTAGAGCCATTTGTCGTCGCTGTTGTCGTCGTCTTACTCGTACTACCACCGTTGGTCCCATTAGGTGTAGTGCCATTACCGGTAGGAGTGCCTTCTTTTTTGGTTTCAGGCTTCGAAGAGCCATTTGTTTCTTCTTTTGTAGGTTTTTGGTCTTCTTTAGGAGGAGACATTTCTCGACTTCTATTCCAGCGCGTAGTGAGAGTGAGAAAGAAAACAGTGCGCAAAAAAGTGCTGGGAGTTTAATAAGAGGCTGAAACCTTGCGCGGGCGTCACCGTTAGCTGCATGCGGCTGGAATCACCATCAATCCACCGGCATGGGCCTAAAATGGGATGCATCTGCCTGCCTGCCTTGTTAGCTAGCATGGTAGACAACTTTTAACAATCTACACGGCTAAAACTTAATGTCCGGACTTTGGAGAAACCATCCAACTTTTAACGAGAAAACTTTTGTACCCTTCCCTCCCAATTCTCGTGCGGCTCGTGTCCCCAGCAACTCCAAGGGCTATATCCCTTTTGCTGTATTGCCCCCGGATCGTTTCAAATGCATACGTTTGCGCCTTTTTTTGTTTTTCGTTGCCACAGGTCTCACTTTGCATCGCTTGATCAAAAACTGGCCTTAGACAGGTTTCATCATTTATACTTTAATCATGACAGAACTACTAAATACAGAAACCATCCAGCTTGAGAGTTTTTGAAGAAATTTGAAAAATCTTCGCTCTTCTCTTAGGGGAAACATGGCCACAATGTATCATAAAGAAAGGCTATTTAAATGGCTTCAAAGTCATGGTACTTGCTGCAAGGATCGGCGGTATAACGGTAGCATCATCTTGGGTAATTCAAAAGGGCGATTTCGCAGTCTTATATTGTGTACCCCTAAGTAGGAAAAAATATATCGAGCTCACTCAGAAAAAAAAAAAAAAAATCTTCTTTCTTTCCTGTCCCCCTCTTGACAACATCTTTCGTTTCCAGAATTATACCCAAGTAATAGGATATATACCTTTGACGGCCACAATACCATACCTGCCCATGGTAGCGGGAGGAATAGAGAAGGAGGAAAAAACTCTATATCCAGCTTGTTCCCCTTCTCAGTAAACAGGTATTCAAAGCACCTTGAAAAAAGCAAAAAGCTTTTGTCTATCCCTCTATTGATTTTTCAAAATACCTTGGATTTGATCAACCTACAATCCAACAAACTATTTGACAATCCATCGATACTAACTAGCCAATATCCCCATACTGAAAATGTTACCAGCGTTTGAAGCAGCACAACCGTGAAAACGTTGTGTGCACGAAACTAATCTCCCACCGAAATTACCCAACCTTCATCTCTCTCAGTTTTTACTCTTCGTTGAATAGGGAAAGAACAGAGAGAAAGAAAGGAAAAAAAATCGGCCGTCCACCAAAAACGCTTAATAGACTTCTGGATAAAAAAATATTTGACTCCACAAGGCAAGTCCTCGTATAATAAAGTGGTCTTGAGTTTTCCTCCAATCTGTGTTCACGTGTACACTGAAAAAAAAAAAAAAAAAGGAACCCAGAGTGTGCGCAAGACGCGTGTTTAAACGACTAAAGATACAACACGTCTCAAAAGAGTAACCATGTCGTATAATCAGCCTTACAATATCCCGCTGCAATTTCAACAACAACAGCAGCAGCAGCAGCATCAACAGCAGCAGAACTTTCCTAACCAAGGAATGAATCCTTATTCGGGTGTTCAGCTTCAGCAACAAGCTCAAGCTCCAACGCAAATGTCTCCGCAGCAGTTTGCACAACCACAACAACAATTTGCACAACAGGCTCAGCAACAAATACCTGGTAATTACGGAGGAGGCACTGGAAGCTATCGAAATTCGTATACAGGATATCCTCAACGGCAACAACAACAACAGCAGCAGCCTCAACCCCAGCCACAGCAGCCACCACAACAATCCAAATATCCGGCTCAGGCGATGCCAAAACAGTATCACCAGCCTCAAATGCAACAACAATATCATAGTCAAGCTCAAACTCAATCTCGAATTCAAGCACAAGCGCAAGCTCAAGCTGCCCAGCAGCAGCAACTCTCCCAGGCGCAAGCTAATGCTCAGGGGCAACAGCATTTGGCTCAACAACAGAGGATGGTGCAACAAGGTGGTGGTGGTCTACTACAGCAGCAACAGGCTGCTGTTTCTCCACAGGTTACCAATGCCAATGGGCCAGTTTCAGCTGCTCCATTGACTGCCAGTAATCCAGCTGAATACTCCAATCCTGATAAGGTGCTGGAAGTATTGGATAAGTTGGATCCGCCCACTGACGATGAAGAGAGGAAATTGGACAATTATTTGAAACGTGATGCGCAGTATGAAAAAGCTTTGCAACGGCAGGTTAAGCGAGAGGACGCATTGATCAATAAGCGACAGGTTGAATTGGATTATTACGCTCAAAGTCGAATGTATAGAAATTCGAATGTTAGTGTGGTATTTGGAGAGGGGTATCAAGGTTATGGTAATGGATGGACTGGCCGAAGTGCGATTCTGCAATACCCAAGAGATCGAAAGAGATGCAAGCGACGGGCTCGTGAATTGGTTATTCCAACTCAGTTACAAGAAGCAGTAGCTGAAGCTTCAGAAGTGTTGTGCCCAGTACGATTAGATTTTGAAGGAGATAAATTCCGACTTCGAGACACATTTACATGGAATACGCAAGAAAAGGCGGTTGATTTGGGATTGTTTGTGGAGAACTTGCTGGAAGATTTTAGCATTCCTGGTAACTACACTGAAAGTATCAAGGCGAGTATAAAGGAGCAACTTGATGATTTCCACCCGCACGTGTATTCAGATGTATCAACAACCAGTAACAAGGATGAAGATATGCGGATTACCATCAAATTGGATGTTACAGTCGGGCAACACAACCTGGTTGACCAGTTTGAATGGGATATGAATTGTGATTCCAATAGCCCTGAGCAGTTTGCTGAGCAAATGTGCCGGGAGTTGAGTTTGTCTGGAGAATTTGTCACTGCGATTGCACACGCGATTCGAGAACAAACCCAGTTGCATACAAAATCCTTGTTTTTAACTGGCCATGCATTTGATGGTAGTATTATTGAAGATGATGATATTCGACGAGAGATTTGTCCAGTTGTACTGCCCGATGATATCTTGAGGCATAAACAACATATTAAGGACTTCACTCCAATATTGTTTGAAATTCCAGATATGGAACTGGATCGTCAAGACAAGGATCGAGACCGAGATTCCCGTCGAAAGAGACGACAAGGACGAGCTGGACGTCGTGGTGGGCCAGTATTACCAGACTTCCGAGAGTCTGTACGAACATTTCGAACTCCTGTATACTCTGCTATTTTGCCGGGTGGTGTGGATAAGAACTTGGAATTGCTGAGAAAGTACGCTACTGCTGAGAATTCGGATGATGATGAAGATGAAGACGGCAATGCCTTCGCTACTGGTGTTGGTAGTGGCAGCGGACGTGGACGTGGGCGACGAGCGGCTCACGCCGCACAAGCCGCCATTTCGGGCCAGATTCAGTATAACAACAATCCACACCAGACGATCAAGTATAACTCTCCAGGTCGGCCACCATTGCACAAGATTGCGTTGCAAAATAATGCCGCTGCGTTTAATGTTGGCGGCAGCCAGTCTTCTGTACCAATGGCTGCACCGTCTCCATTGAACAATGTTCAACAACAACCACAGCAGCAACACCATGTCAGCAGAGCTCGATCAACTGCATCACCATCTCCAGACGATATTGGATCTGTTATGGTCACGTTGAAAGTTCCGCGGTTGAGAGATATCATGGCCAGCCATGGGTATAATTAATTTAAGAGTCAAAAGTAAAAAAAGTGGAAAAATAATTGTATCATGTATTTTGGGATAACAAAAAAAAAAAAAAAAAAAATTTATAAAACAAAAACTTGCAAAAAACTTTGCATGCCTACAATGTCAACAATTTCATAGCTTCATCAAGGCCGTCGTTTCGTTTGGAAATGAGATCTTTGACATAAGTCACCAAGTCATCTAGAGCGACATCATCACCTTGGTAATTAGCGTCTTGACGACCCAATTCCTTGACCTTCACCACGCCTTGAGCCAACTCACTTTCACCAAGAATCACTGCAAAAGGGATGCCGCCACGTTCAGCAGCTTCACATTGTTTTGGCCATTTGACTTTTTCCTTGTACATGAATTCGGCAGGAACGCCGCCATTCCACAACTTGTGAACAATCGCCATTCTTTCAGCTAACAAGTTGGATCCGGCTGCCATGACGTACACTTGGGTTTGCGTAGCTCGAGCATGGTCATACAACCCCTCACGTGCCTTGATGATGGAGAATAACCGTTCGACACCGAATGAAACACCGATACATGGGATGGACAAGTCCTTGGCTGACTTCTTCTTCTTGGACGATTGAGTGGCCGCAGCAAACGTACCAACAAGATTATCGTATCGGCCTCCAGCCATGATGGAACCAACGCCAACGTTTTCAGAATTATCATCATCGCCAGATTTCTTCTTTTGCTTTGCAATTTGACGCTTTTCTTCTTCAGTGAGCTCAGGTGGTGCAGATGCCTCGGTAACAGCTTCATAGATCAACCCAGTGTAGTAGTCCAAACCTCGAGCTAATGACAAGTCAAAACTGAGTTTTGGTAGGACTTGGAACGCTCTTAGATATGGCAAAGCGATTTGCATGTCGCTGATACCTTCTGCGGCGCTTGGATTAGCCATGAGTCCTTCGTCGCTTGATAGCTTGTTTAATACGGTTTCAAAATCGCCCTTGATTTGTACATATTCGCCAATCTTGTCAGCGACCTCTTCTGGTTGCGCCTTGTCTTGAACCATTTCCCGTTTAACTTCCGACCATGGGGACTTGTCCAACTTGTCAACTGCCGATGACACTTTTCGGATATCTTCTTCTTTAACCCCGCATTTTTCAAAAATCCCGTCGAGAATCTTTCTGTGATTGATCTTGATTGTGTAATCCTTGATACCCAAAGAAGTCAACCCTTCTACAGCAATCGACAAAATCTCGGCATCAGGAACCATCTTGTCATAAGTACCAGCGATATCAATATCACATTGATAGAATTCTCTCATTCGACCTTTCGTCATTGCTGGTTGATCGCGTCGATATACTTTGGCAATATGATATCGTTTAATATTCTGAATACCGTTCATGGCGACATATCTAGCAAATGGCACAGTCAAATCGTATCGAAGTGACGTCAATTCACCACCTTGATCTTCCAAATTATAGATTAGCTTGGAATCTTCACCGTATTTACCAGCAAGAATCTCTCGCAATTCAAAAACTGGAGTATCCAAAGTAATAGCTCCGTGTCGTTTGAAAACATTAGCCAAGGACTCAAAAACGGCTGACCGGATCGTCATATCTTTATCAGCCCAATCTTTAGTACCCTTTGGTACCTTAAGTTGGAATGGTTCGGCTTTGGCTGGTTTTTCTGTCGACATTTTTCTAATAGCTCCTGTGGATCTTAATAATCTGAAAGCTCTACTGAGCATAGAGTCATGGAAAGTTTGAAAAAAAAAAAAAAAAAATTGGGTCGTTGAAAAAAATGAAAATTATAGTGGAACCCACCCACAAAATATACTGCGCGGTCTCTTGGTCCTCTCAGTTTTTTTGAGCACACAACTCACAAAAAAAAAAAAGACGAATGGACATTGTAAAAACATTAGTCCAGTCCGTCACCCGAGGGTTTTATGACCTACGGAGTATGCTCATCTTAGATGCGTTACTCGTTCATTCTGCGTTATCAGATGACGAGTTGACGCATCTGCTGGGTATGCAACGTAAAGACCTTCGGGCTACTTGCTCGAAACTGAAAGAAGACCACATGCTGATGGATCATATACAAAAGGTCGAAGGTCCTGGTCAAAGGCCCCTTTCAAGGACTTATTACTATATCCACTACACAGAAACTGTTGATGCAATCAAATGGAAGATGCATAACATTGTCAATTCGCTGAAAGATCAAATGGGCAGCGATGCTCAGCCACAAGGATATGTCTGCGATACTTGTAAAACGAGGTATACTCAGATGGAAGCCGTAACGAACTTCTCGCCGGACAGAAACGAATTCATATGCGATATTTGTAGTAATATTTTGCGACAGGATGATTCGAACGCCGAGAATCAAGCTAATCAAGAGCGATTGGGTAACCTTATGACCCAAATTCAGCCTATTATTGACGATTTGCGACGTATCGACGATTTGGTTATTCCTGAAAATACCTTTCAAAGTTCACTGGCGCAGCAAATTCCAGTGGATCCAACCAACGCCAATGGCATACGACCTTTGGCCGCACCAAACGCTCTTCCAACAGCACGATCTCGAGTCGGCGATAATTCTATCAACGGCACTGCTCAATTCACAGTCAATATCACGTCCGAACAGGAGAATGCCGAATTGGAACGACAACAAAAAGAAGAAAAGGAGAGAATGGCCGCCGAGAATGCATTACCAAGTTGGCACGTGGAATCAACTGTGGGGAAGAATATGTGGGACAAGTCCGACCAGTCGGAAGACCAACAGCAACAGCAACAACAACAAGCAACTGGAATTGTCGACCAATCTGCTGCTGCTGCTGTTGACAATAAGGATAGTCTTAAAGGGATGGTTGCAGAAGATGAAGGGGCTGAAGAAGATAAGGCCAACGAAGATGCATTGGCAGCTTATTATGCGCAATTAGCCGCTCAGCAAGCTGAAGAAGATGAGGACGAAGAAGAGGATGACGAGGATGATGATGATGAAGAAGAATTTGAAGAAGTTGCTCTACCGCCGCAGAATAATAATAATAATGCTAATACTGCGAATATCGAAGCCGACGAAGATGACGACGAAGAGTTTGAATAATAAAAAGAGCGTCTCTTTTCTGTATCTATTATATATATTTTTTTGATAAATAAAAAAGTTGTTTTTGTTACACTACATTACATTATTACACTTATTTCCACCGTTTTTCAGCAATATCGGTACCGTATTCATCATATTCTGCTTTTGTAATCCAATAATTCTGATCGAACTGGCCCAAACTTGCGACAATAGACGCGCCGGTCCAAACCGCAGTAGGACGGTCCATCGGCATTTGTACACGAGGTTTATAATTGTTAACCCATTGACTAATCTCATATTCCAGTCGGGGAATCAACCCAGCCAGTTGCGAAGAGCCACCAGTGACCACAATGTTTGAAAGCAAGTTCGATGTCACTTCAGACGCCATAGAGTGAGGTCCAGAGACATATTGCGGCGCTTTAGACAACGCCGCATAGATCAAATCTCCCAAACCCTGTGTTGATGACTCTGGCAGACTGGCATTGGCCAATGGATATTGAGATGGTTTGAATAGCGGTTCTGTTGTGGCTAGCCGTTCAGCACCAAATGTAAGGTTGAACCCTGTGGGGAACTCAAATGGTCGGTTCAACCCAGGGAGTGCAGGTGGTTGCCCGATATTCAACGGGCGTTCGCTAACTTGTAAAGTTGATTCTTTAAATTCGTTCAACACCCGCTGTAATTGGTATACATGGAAACTGTCTTTGATATAACCATCAGGAAACTGTCTCAACTTTGGAGTTGCTTGTTGCCCAGGATCTACCCGCGCTTTTTGTTCCACCGCATAATGTGGTACCAATGGCAATTGTAACTGCTGCATATGAGACATGATATGTACATTCAAGAAATCTCCTGCGAATCTCGTGTGGAAACTGGCCTTGTGTAATAACGAACCGTCAACAATCGGTGTCACAGACGCGACCGATGATCCGACGTCCACCACCAACGCGGTTGATTTGGCTGATTCGTATGCTGCGCATAATGGAGCTTTTACAAGTGAGAAAATGGGTACTTGTAGATCTTCAAACGCGACTTCCAATGCTCGTTGTTTGTTCGCCATTGGGTTCCATACTTGTTCCGTCACCATCAATGGAAATTCGGTCGGGTCCACCTGCAACTTTTCATCATAAATCCATTTCCACAATTTCGAAACCGTATTCCAATCTTGTACACATCCGTCAGTCATTGGCGCAAAGACTTCTTTACCTTCGTTAACCGAATTCACTTGTTCATCACCAAAATAATAAGTCTCCTTATCATCTTTACCGTATACCGTTGGAACGACATGTTTTGGAGAATTTTCGCCTGAATACCCAACACGAGTCCATGAAGACCCAGTATCGATCACAATTGACGTTACTTCTTCGGCCTGGCACTGGTTCACAGTCATTGTTTATAAGCGCACAAATAATATTAGAAAAAGCGCACTGGTCGAAATTTTTGGTGATGAGAAAATTGGGAGGTTAGTTTTCCCGCACGGATCGATCCTCAAAGGATCGGCGCACGCGCTTTTAACCCGGGTAACTTGCCGTAAAAAGTGTCGCCGCGGAAAACAATATTTCATGCGGCCGCGGCGGCGCGTCAAGAAAGCAAAAAGTGGTGAGCAAGGGTTGTGAAATGTTTGTGTGTGTACCGCGATGATGATGCGTGTTCTTTAAGCCTTATTTTTTTTCTTTCTCTCAAATCACTTTTTTCTTTCCCTCCACTACCACAATTCGTCAAGCTTTAAACACTTTTTCTTTTCCTTTCCCTTGTTTTATCTTTTGTTTTAGCTTAGCTGTTCACTCATTGCAGAAAGCCGCTACAATTCATTGCATATATTAATAAAAAATAAAGAAAGGACTACAGAGAGAAGGTGCATCATTCTGTTTTAGCAATCTGAAGGAGTGAAATCTAATTTTGATACTATACAACTAAACGTCAATCATGTCTATGCGAGGAAGAGGATATAATGCTGCGGGTGGCATGCCAATGTCACAGGACAGTACGCGAACTGGTATGGGGAATTCAAATGATGGGAATGGAAGCTCTGGATTTTTGGATCAATTGCATCACGTAACGGAGAAAATTGATAATGCTCTTGGAGTTGTGGCAAGTCCAGTCAAGCCATATTTACC
Organism: Blastobotrys apis; assembly: GCA_030557665.1. NCBI lineage: Eukaryota > Fungi > Ascomycota > Dipodascomycetes > Dipodascales > Trichomonascaceae > Blastobotrys > Blastobotrys apis. The sequence goes on from JAKTPN010000248.1 coordinate 58,803, forward strand.
AGCAATTGGCCGATTTTTGATTGTGGCCACGTTTTTGGAAGACGCCTTACGAATTATGAGCCAATGGAGTGATCAGGTTTATTACATTTGGAATGTTCGACATATTTACTACTTTATTTCTGTGGTTTATTTGGCATTAAACGTTTTGTGTATGTTGGTTGGATCATTTTGCGTGATTACCAAGAAACGATTGGAATATGGAGTTGGAGCTTTACTGTTTGTGGTTATTTCTCAAGCATTTGTATACGGGTTGATCTTTGATTTTCAATTCTTTTTCCGAAACTTGTCACTAATTGGTGGCTTGTTGCTGGCAATTTCTGATGCATTTGTTCGAGATAGGCGGGGATTGAGCTTGCCAGGGATTCCAATGATTGAAGATAAAGACAAGGCAAAATATTTTCAACTGGCTGGACGAGTTCTATTGATTTGTTTGTTTTTGGCTTATACGTTTACGAAAAAATGGACTTTGGTTGGCACTACGATCAACATTTCGGGGCTTGCGGCGTGTATTTTGGTCGTAATTGGCTACAAGGCACGATTGTCTGCATCTTTCTTGGTTTTTTTGCTGTCTATTCAAAACTTGATCACCAACCCTTACTGGAAGTATGCTTCAAACAATCCTACCCGAGACTTTTTACGATATGAACATTTCCAGACTTTGAGTATTGTTGGTGGGTTGATTTTGTTGGTTAGTTCGGGTGCTGGACGGATTAGCATTGATGAGAAGAAGAAGATTTATTAAGTATACGTTGCAGAATATTTTTATTAGTTACTTTTCTTTAGGATCCTTGATAGTTAGTAATGGAAAAAAAAGAGAGAATTTAAAAAAAATAATAATGAGGTATCATATGATTGATCCGAGATTTGCTCTGACTGGAATGTGAATATGCAATGCAATGCAAGAGACTAACAAGGGTATGAGATCGGTATATTGGTTAGGACCCGGGCCATGTTGTTGGCTCAAGTAGTGAATTTGCCCGAGGCTATAAAAATCAATGGGTTTACCCCGGAAGTAGCCGATGCCGATGCAAGAGGCGGAACTAATTATGCTGACACACCGCCGCATCTAGGAATAAATGTCTCACCAGGTTGATTCTGTGTCATCGGTTTTCAAATTCACATGGTAATGGTATTTCATTAGCATTCCTACAGTAAAACAGGGGAGTACTGGACTTTACCATGCAAAAAGCTTATAGTTTATATCTTACGCCGCACGTGAGCCGCGTTATAAGAATATCAAAAGAATGTATTTAAAAGAGAGGATATATAGGGATGCCTACGAAAGGGCTGAGAAAAAAGAGAAAAAAACGAATAATAATAAAGAGGAACGATCTTAGCCAGCTTGCGCTCGTGCAGAAAGTGCTTCGCACTATTCCGTTTAGTAAACGGCAATTGCATTTTTTGAGAGCAGTGTTTAGTTCGTATAGTTAATTCCTTTTGAATTAAGCTTTGTGATCATTTGAAAGAGACGGAGGGAACTTGACTAGTTTATATAGCTTTTTGCCATCGCAATCGGTGCTGTACGCTCAGTAGTATTCAGGTATCTCCAGGCACGTTCACGCACCAATCGTCCTGGTGTATAAAAAAATAAATCTCTCATTCGTATGCGAATTTTTTCCAAAATGCTTATGTAGGTATGTCAAACCATGTGACTAGTATATGTCGTAATCCCCGATAACCCCGTACATTGGCCATATGCGGATCTATTAGATTTAAAGTTGCTTACGTACTTTAATAGGTACTTGTTACAGCCGCGATCTCGAGCTTAAACCAAAGACCTTGTGATTATGATACATACATATAGCTTGACTATTTCTGGTTGCTTGCGCTTTTGTGCAGACTTATTTCCTGGGATTCTCGATGATAATATTTCGAGTAAGTTTTACTGCATGACAGGAATCAGCCGCACATACGCCGCACTAGAAACAAAGCTGTTCTCGCCGAAAACAAAACAATAAAAATAAAGCATAACAGATTTTTAAAAAGTAAGTGAGTGAGTGAAATTTAATCAGTAGCATATATATAGGCATAAAATTAAGAAGAGAAGTTGTATAACCGTGATAAGACTTATAACGTAATAAATAAATAAGCCGAGGGTGCTTTAATTCTTCGACCCAGCGGCAGCAGCATTAGTTGGCCCCTTGGCAACTGGCTTAGAATTGATTTTACCGATCACAGTAGCGCGTGGTGGAGCAGCGGCACCAGCAGCTTGTGCTCGATGTTTGTGGTGAATGCCAACCGCCCCAGTATTCTTAGTGGACGACTTGGACTCTTTCTTGGTGTAGGGTCTGTAAACCTTATTGATTGCCGCGCTTCGATGTTTAACGGCATTGTGAATGGCACCTGGTGTGAATTTTGGGTGTGCCGCAATAAATGACTTGTATTCCCCTGGATGATTTTTAGTGAATGACTTAAGAGCCTTCTTCATTTCGCTTCGATGCTTGGCAAATTCAGTACCAGTCGGATGTGGCATATCACCTTTCATGCCTGGTGGTGGTGGACCGACCATCTTGCCAGACGGGAACCCAGGTGGTGGAGACCCACTCATGACCGGCAGGAGTGGTGGTGGCATATCAGTTGGAAAACCGGATGGCGGTGGTCCCATATCAGCCGGCAAATCTCCTAAAGCGTCAGATTTCGCACCATTCACAACCACACTTGTTGCTGACCTTGGTGCAGTAGTCCAGGTTGGCGCATTCTTCAATCCGGAATCGTCAGCCGCAACTGCAGCATTGTTTGCTGGGGCCGCGTTGACGATACCGGCAACAATTGCATACGCAAGGAGGGTATTTAAATACATCTTTGTTTATTTCTGTATTTTTTTGGTGTATGTTCGCCAAAAGTGATTCGTAAGGTGAATTGCTTTTCCGGTTGGTACTGTTTTTCACCTTGGCTTTGCAGCGCCTTCTCTCTTTATATAGTTTCTTACGTACTAATTTTTGGTGTAAGAGATATTGTAAAGAGGCCCATGACATGGTTAGCCTTTAATCCTATTACAATATACAGTAACAATAGTAAGTGATGGATCGTGCTGCTCCCGTAGTGAGTCGCGTACCTGGTACTTTCAAGGAATGGGCTTGGGCCTCTGATGACCGTTTGCATTGATCGGGTACCTGCTTACAGATACGTATAGATGCAGGTAGATATATACTACCCAAAGAAAATATTAACACGGAATCCCGTATGCTTTTATTATCCACTTCAACGATATTATTGAGAGCGCTTGGACAAAAAAAGTCCTACGTAAGAGTTTCTGAAACTTTATTTCACTTGACACTAGTACATTTCAGCCATAATACAGCCCATAAGGAAGCACATTCAACCTCAATGAGAAACACATACCGGGTCCTGAGCATAAATTAGACATCTCGCTGTGCTTTGTCTATTAGTGCTGGTGGTTTAGAAAGATCCGGTGTCTGAGCCGCACGGGACAGAACCACTGTCGCCCGCACCTAGATGCATGTCTGAAACAAAAATCCGTGTTCTTTACTTCACATTATTTGGACCAGAAACACTTTGATACAAGTTGTATGTTGCTGGAGTGGAGTGGAGTCTCCGCTGAGGGGCTGTGCATCTTGCCGTGTGAGAAGTCCAGATAGACCAATGTCGAAACCATGGATGCTTCTCCCATATCCTTGTATGATGATATTTAGCATAAAATGGTTTATAAATCAAAACTCTATGATGGCAGTAAATGTCTGTCGACTGTGTCACGCCTAAATCCGCAATGGAATATTCAGCTACTAGGAGTTGAGCCGCATTCGTCATGGCGTAGCCCAGCAGCTTAATATGAGGAACCCTTGTAAAGCACAAAATACGCAAATACACCCAACAAAGACATGACTTTCAAATGAAATAAATAAAGCCTAAAGAACGAGTACTTAAGAAAATGAACGGAAATATGATAAATAAAAAACTGAAAACGCTACTGCAGTGGGGCCAAGCTCAATTCTTTAGAAAGCTACGTTTACTTCCTTCTCGATGCTACCAGTATCAGTGGTTTCATCAATCGACCCACTGTCAGTAGTTTCATCAGTCGACCCAGTATCAGTGGCTTCACCGTTTGACCCAGTATCAGTGGTCTCACCTTTTGACCCAGTATCAGTGGTTTCACCAGTCGACCCAGCGACAATAGACCCAGTATCTTGACCGTTTGACCAGCCGTTAGTGGTTTCACCAATCGACCCAGCGTCAGTGATCTCACCAGTCGACCCAGCGTCAGTGGTTCCATCAGTAGACCCAGTGTCAGCAGTTCCGCTGGTTGATCCGTCATCAGGTGGCTGTGCAGTGCCGACAGTAGCAGTGGGCGGCTGTTCAGCAGCATTTGATTGCGCAACACCACCATTAGCAACTGATTGACTCAAAGCAGTTGGAGCTGGGGCAGAACTTGCTGCACTAGCAGCGCTGGATTTACTTGCCACGTCTGATGCGGCGCCAGACGCCGCGCTTGGCACAGGAGCTGCAGAAGACGATGCAGGCACAGAAGGCGTTGCCACAGAAGATGTTGAGACAGAAGGAATAGAAGATGCTGAGACAGAAGGCACAGAAGGCACAGAAGATGGTGGCACAGAAGAGACAGAAGATACTGGTACAGAAGAGACAGAAGATGGTGGCACAGAAGTGACAGAAGATACTGGCAGAGAAGATACAGAAGATGTTGGCACAACAGATGCTACAGAAGAGGCTGAGGCTAAGGCTGAAGATGTTGACACGGAAGGCGATACCGTATTACTAACTGTCCCCACACCTCCGCCGGTGAGAGTTGTCAAATAGGTGGTTGTAAAGCCGTTTTGTACAGTCACAACAGTCGTGACCACAATAGGCACCCAGACACCAGGACGGATTTGTGCCCTAGTAATGACCCCTGGATCTCTATTACCACCACCACCACCACCACCACCAAAACCGCCATAACCACCAGTAACATTGTTATACGACCCCATAATCGTGGTTCTGGTCAAGGTTAGCGTTTTAATAATGCCTGGACGCACTGTTGTGACCGTAACAACTGGATACACCAAAGTAGAGTTAGTCGCAGTTTCTTTACGAACGGAAACTGCACTTGGTAGGCCTTGTGGGGCAGCCACTGCATCTCTGATGAGAACTACTGCAACTAAGAGAACCGATTTGATCTGCATTTCAGGATATGAAAAAAAATTTAATTGGCAATGTAGATGAAAGACAAAATTGCTTAAAGAATTGAATTATTGCGGAATTTACTGTTATTTATATATTCGGCCTAAAGATATGTTGAAAAGGTTTAATATGCATAATATGGTTGGTCCAGGCAATTTTTTGGTGTTCTGTATCATAATCAGCTGCTATGCTATGCCCAGTTGAGCAAGACACGGATGGCTGTGGCTAGGTACCATCGGTGGGCACAATAATTCCTATAGAAAAAAGCTTTCAAAGTTTCGAATGTATAGTTTTCTGTGTACATGTAATACTCTTTTAGACGCGCGTGCACAATCTATAATCTTTGTATAAGGGTAATATGTGTGGCTTCTCCGGTCTACCGTTGGAATTGATCAACTGTTCCAGCAAACAATTTTTCATATAGTAGGCGGGGAATTATGAATCGGGCGTAACATACCTATATGATGCGAGTATTTCGAGCTCGTGTTTTAAAAACAAAACTGGCCCTAGTAGCGATAAAACCAATTGAGGCCGGTGGTGCTGTAACAACAGCCGAACGCCGTGCTATGGCCGGTTGATCAAGCTTGTGCGATAGATCCTAGCATTAAAGTTTAGTTTGAGATCTGCCAAGAGGATTGACGAGTATCATATTCTAATACTGTGCTTGTAACTGTGATTTGTCTATGTGAAAAAAGCCGCCGTTGATGAGGTGCGCGGCTCAGTGAAACACAAAAAACGACAAAAGATCGGGCAAGTAACGCGTCGACGGGTTCTACTCCCTTCAACATGCAGTCAACCAACAACTTTGATAAATCCGGAGCGATATCCTACTCGGAAACTCTTTTCCCCTCTCTAATTTGGGTATAGGTGTATAAAAATATGCGCCTTTGCACATCCGATGGTTGATTGGGTATGTTCCCTGAATATGGTGGGGGATATGTTCTGGACGTACCCCGGGCTATGAGTTGATATTAGAGTTAGATTACTCTTTTCACTCTGTGAATCTCCCGCAGTGTATTATGACAATGAGATGCACATGATATTATTCCTCCGAAATAGAGGGAAAAATATTAGGTGTCGCGGAGATGTCAGTCTCGGATGCATCTCGTACCTAGTTTTCTTATACGACAATTCTTCTTTAAAGGCTGCCTATCTGCGTGGAACGAACCCCGATTAACGTTAATAATATGAATCTGAGAATTATATACCAGTCGGTTAGGTAATATAGAAAACATGTCCGTGGCCACTTCATGGTTCAAATCTTGACAGAATCACGTGCGAAGTAGGAATTCAGATGTAAGGCAGTTAGAGAAGTTGACCGCATTGGATGAAACAAGCGGCGATGTAGGCTTAGCATATCTTCTACCAAAAATATTACACATCTGCTATTTCCTATTATACATTTTTAACACTACTTTTTTGTCGGTTGCACAAGTTTTGGCTTGTTGCTCTACTACATACGCTTCTAAACACAAGTTTCAAAAACTCTTTGAGCTGGATTGGATTATGGAAATATGACCGCCTTGTCATGTATTGGTAATCAATCGGAGCATATTTACTAGTATCATTGGTTCACCGTTCTGCGCAGTTCTCTATGTTACATTGTCACTAAAATCTAAGTGGAGCAAATATGTATTAATTCAAGCAGATTTGTAGATAAAAACGGCTTAGGGTTAGTTCGGCCGCACGCCACCAAGAATGCGGCGTGAGGAGATGCTGCCCGTGTTGGTGGGACAGAATCGCCGGAGTTTGGAGGAACTATTTCAACTGTTTGCAGGATCTGATGCTGCGCGGGTTGGAAAAGGCGAGTCACACATGCATGTGATAAAATTTTAAGTCACCTAGTAATTACAGAACCGCATCCGGCCAAAGTTTTTTTTCAGCACCTGTATTTTCCTACCTCCAGCCAAGAAAAAGCTGTGAGTTATTCTAAGACATGTTTCCGGTAAAAACCCAATCTGAGCCGCATACATCCTATGGCATGTCTAACGCAAAATACATCTGAGATGGGGCCATCTCGCCATCTGTATTTTATTAACGTGGTTGCCAAAATCAGACTATACTCGAAATATATATCTTTGTCTTCTGTCTTTGTCCAGCGGGTAATTTCGATTGAGTTATTATACGTCTACACGTGTCAGCAACCGTTTCGCGCATAAATCCGCCTCCGCAATATTGATAGATGCAGCTGTAGCCGCAAACGGAAGAACCAAAAAAAGCCAAGGCCGTTTGTAGATCACTAAAAATGTTAAAACTCTGTAAAATAGCGCAACCGAGTCAACGGTCTAGTAATGGACAAGGTTGTCTGAGAACTTTGATGCAATAATCCGAAGGATCTAACGCACGTATAACATTTTATCCGTCAGTTCAGCATTAAATTATAAAATTGTATATATCGTCCATAAATTAACTCTATTTTTCATTAAACTCATTTTCCAGTCGCCGTTTACCACACAGAGTAACCACCGTCAACAACCATATCATGGCCAGTCATATATGAACTAGCATCAGAAGCCATGTACAAGATTGGACCAGCAAATTCGCTTGGATCAGCCATTCGGGTCATTGGAACCTTGGATTCCCAATCAGCCTTGAGCTTAGAATCAGACTCAATAATAGCCTTAGTTAACGGAGTCAAAATGTATCCTGGTGACAACGAGTTGACTCGAATATTGTATGGAGCCCATTCAGAAGCCAAAGACTTGGCCATATGAATTACACCAGCTTTAGAGACATTGTATGGGGTTTGCACTTGTGGGTGGTTGACAATAGAGCCAGACATTGATGCAATCAAGATAATAGACCCTGGAATCTTATCCTCGATTTGGGTTCGAGCCACTTCAGTAGCCATGAACATTGAACCATTGATGTTAACATCCATCATTCGCTTGATGTTTGCTGGTGGATATTCCAAGGCAGAATGATTTTCACAGTAGCCTGCAGTATTAATCAGAATGTCCAACGGCTTTCCATGATGCTTTCGAATGGCTGAAATAGTGGACTTTACTTGGTCAGAATCCGAAATGTCACAAGCCCAGGATGAAATAGTTTGAGCTGCAGCATCTTCGTTCCTGTCTTCCGATTCTTTATACCATTGCAACAATGCAGCAGCAGTTGGTTCCAACTTTGGCAAGTTGTTATCAATCAAAGCCAAAGAAGCGCCAGCTTGCAAGAGATATTTGGACACGGTGACCCCTAAACCGCCAGACCCGCCGGTGATTACTGCAGTCTTACCTGCAAGAGAAAAGAGCTGTTTGAAAGGAGCCGCAACTGGAGACATCAAAGTCATTGTGATCGTAGGTTTATTTAGTATAACGGTTAAGAGAAAGAGTCAAAAAAAAAAACTGGAAAACCTCTAAAAAAGGTGGAAAAAGAGGGGTTTATATAGCTTGCCCAGGATTTTGTTTTTTTTTAAGAAACCCCGAGTCCTTTTTACCCATAATTGTGAGCAGCTTTGGGATCGTGCAATCGGAACAATTACCCCCCTCGAGTCTTGTGGGGGAAAAAGTAACGCTCGCCCAGCAAAACGAAAATTTTCGCTTTGCTTGCGCCAGCCGTAGGAGAATCGTGAAGTTTCTTAGGCAGTGCCCAGGATTTTCCGCGTCTAGTATGCACCGCTAAGATTTAGGATACTCTTTTAGGAACTAGCCACCTGGGTCAATCAACGTAGCATCGTCATGCTTAGGACAACGGTTCAGATTGATCCGACTCTAAGTTTGGTTCATGCTTTGACGTATAGACAGAAAGTATTGACCTAGCCTACTGTTCAGTAAGAAGAAGACAAGCTTAAGAGCTAAAGAAATGCGTAAGCGTCTAGCGCTAGCGGCCTTTGACCCCGCAAATTAGCTCCAAAAAGTGTATAATGTGACGCCTAACCTAGCAATAGTCAACCCATTAATAATAAGTGACGCCGTTATACAGGTTTGCGTTGCCATGACGACGAAAAGCCCGGACCCGTCTATTTGGCAGCTCCGGTCCTGCCGCCGTTATCTGGAAGCAACCAACCTCTGGCGTCATTACGCCCAGCGTCTAATATTGATGTAAGACTATCAAAATCGCCAACCATTAAATTTACTGGCTTTTTTTTTTTTTTTTTTTTTTTTTTTGTTGCTGCTGAATTCTTCTTCTTTACCTGTACTGAATACAAACCCAAATTAGATGACGATAAATCGCCTTAGCAGGTAAAATCTCAAAAGTGGCCTCTGCATCTCGCGGCGGCGGCGTTTTGGGAACACAAATGCTCGATCCAAATGATTGCCCTCACCACTTTTCTCTTCATCAACAAGCAAAATAATTTAATAAAGCATACAGACAATGCCACCAAAATCGATATTACGAAATGCTCCGTCCGATGGATATTCTCCTAGCAACCGAGACATTGATAGGAATCAAGTTTTAGAGAATACCCGAGCCAATGCTCGACTACACGATGTTGGCGCAACAATCAAACATGACAGTACAGACGGCCAGGACGAAGACCAGCGAAATAACGATTCATTAAAATGGGATGAAGCGAATATTTATCTAAATGAACAAGAAAAGTCTGCCACCATGAAAATCTCTGAACCCAAAACTCCTTATCAAGGAGCAGTTGGAGACTCAGAATATTACTTGCCCGACGAGGACGAAGATGCGGTAAAGACTCGAGACGATAAGAAAATTGCAGTAGACGAGTTGGATGAGTTCAGTTTAGGTGAACCTCAGTATCAGATGAATAATGACGCTACGATCCAGAATAACCGGATCGAGAAGGTTGATATGGGTGAGGAAGACGATGACAAGGAAGATCAGACTGATTCTGAGGACGTATCAGAAGAAGAAAAGCATCGACAGTTTGAAGAAAAGAGAAAGGCTCATTATCATATGAAGGGCGATGTTCTAAAGAAGCCTATGCCTCCAGTTGAAGATGAAGAGTAGAGAGTTTTTTTTTAAAATCAAGAAAGAAAACTAATAACAACTAAAAAAAAAACTAAAAAAACCTATATAGCGCCACGAGAAAGTTATTTATTTCCAAAACCAACCTTTGCTGTTCTTAGCATTACTAGTTGTTTCTTTCAAGCTGCAAGTGCCATCATCGTACCACTTTTTGATAACATTTTTGGTTTCCAAAGTGCCATCATCTTTGGAGACAATTTCACTGGTGATGCTCGATGAGCTGACAGACTTGCCAGCCTTTTCAGCCTCACTCTCGGAGGTGTACTTTGTAGAATCCTTGTTTGGGTTCCACAAGGTCTGCCACTTTTGAGATTCCTTTTGACGTTCAGAATCGAGATTATTTTTCATATGCCGTCTCCAATCCATATATTTAGTGTAGTCGAGAAACCAGTTTTCTGGCTCCTTCTGGTGCTCTCCATTGAATAGACACCGCCAGACGCCGTCCTTTGACCATGCAGATACACCGTCGGAATCTTTGCATTGATCATACTGTCTTGCAGATGGAACTCGAAACGCCCACAAGTTATCTTTAGATTGCTTGTTGAAAGGAGTAGATTGGAACCATGGCATTGATCCACTAATGACCTCCTCCAAATCCTTCCGTCCCCAGTCGTCAATCGAATTCGAGAACCGATCAACAGTTCTGTCAGTCAAATCCCACACCTCATCCAGCTTATCGTGCCACTTCTTACGCTCGCTCTTATCGTTGTTATTATCGCCACACATGCTTTGATAAGTAAATTCAAGTTGGTGGCAAAATGAAAGAAGGTTGTCTCAGAAAAAATATTGGGAACCTTCCCCTCCGGACGCTTCCCTCTTATATACAACACAAGGGGAATGGCCTAGAACATTGGCTATTAGAGGTCATCATCGGCCATCCGTCCAGTTGGTCATTAAGCAGTCATAATCTTTTGAAAATGAGCCTTGTTGTTCAAAGCTAAAAATGGTTATGTTTGGCCAATAGACATATACTGTTTTAAGCCTCACAGGAGAATTACGTTCATGAGAACCACCACACTACCTTTTTCTCTTTTGTACGCATTGGCATTAAATATGTATATGTATATATATAGGAAACAAAAATACAACAAGTGAGTCTCTTTTTTTCTAAAATTCTTCCTGTTCGTTGAAAAATGCTCCAAATGTCACAATGGTGAGGTATACAAGCATACCCCCACATAAAGACATTGCCATAGCAGCTATAGAGATCAAATGATTATGTGCCAGGACCACTGGCAATGCCAACCCACTGAATACCAGGAACCCTGTAGTGAAACGTCCAAAATCTACTACCGTGCTAGAATCCCAAGAGTTAGTTTCAATTGCTATTTCCTCAAAACATACCTTCCAGCCTCGCTCATAAAGTCGTCAGAATTAGCCCATTTGCCACAGACTGCATTTGGCAAAGGTGCCAATAAAAACAGTCCAACTGAAGTTAATTAGTTTAAACGTTTGATCACCCAATTTCCAATTATCATACCAATAGTTAATGGAAGCCAGTTATTGAACAATGCACAGGACAAAATAATCAACAAAAATCCCAACGCAAGTACACATGAAAGCGAGATAATTTTTGAAAGAGGACTTACTGTGACCATTATTCGTGTCCTTGTCTTTTTCTATTCCTCTTTTATAATATAGCTTTTGTTCTTCTTTGATGGAAATCTAACTGCTATTATCACAGTGTTGCCCCATACAACTTGTCGGCTAGAATCTAATAACGAAACCTCCCAATGCTCTTACCCAAAACATCCTACCCTCTCTCCCGGCACCAAATTTCCACCACACTCCATCCAAAAAAACACCACCACATTCAATCATGGTATGTTAAACAAAAAATTCGCCACCCATTCAATTGCCATCCACTAACAATATAATTCCAGTTCCGTAACTCTTACGACAACGATACAGTCACATACTCACCAACGGGACGTCTTTTCCAGGTGGAATATGCTTTGGAAGCGATTAAACAAGGGTCAGCAGCAGTTGGGCTCGTGTCAAAGACTCACGTAGTATTGGTGGCGCTTAAACGAAATGCTGAAGAGTTGGGGTCATATCAAAAGAAATTGATTCGAGTTGATGAACATATGGGTCTTGCATTGGCCGGATTGGCTCCAGATGCTCGAATTTTGTCTAATTATCTTCGAACTCAAGCCATGAATAGTAAGCTTGTGTACGATCGACCATTGCCAGTATCGCGAGCGGTTTACAGCATTGCTGACAAGGCTCAAGGTAATACTCAGAACTACGGTAGACGACCATATGGTGTTGGGCTGTTGATTGCTGGTTACGATGAAACTGGGCCTCATTTGTACGAATTTCAACCATCTGGATCGGTATTGGAATATTTTGGTACCGCGATTGGTGCTCGATCTCAAGCTGCTCGAACATATCTAGAGCGATCACACGAATCTTTCCCAGATGCATCTCTTGAAGAGTTGGTTATTCATGGATTGGATTCATTGAGAGATACTCTTGCTCAAGATAAAGAATTGACTTCAAAGAATACATCTGTAGCAGTTGTTGGCTTGGATACTCCATTCAAGTTGATTGAAGATGACGATGTTGCACCATGGCTTGCTCGCCTAGATTCTACTAGTCGACCAACTCATCGGCCAACTGATAGCACTCAACAACCAGAACAAGCAGCACCAGCCCCAGCTGCACAGGAGGGTGGTGAAGATCAAGAAGGTGGCGAGAATATGGATACAGCAGAGTAGACAAATTATGTATAATTCAATCAAACTCAAAAAACACACAAAATTGATCAAAAATCAGAAATTTTCCTTTCAGAATATTATATCTATCTACAAAATCAACAATTGAATATATACTAGTAAAAGTTGGGGGGAGTTTTTTTTTTTGGTTTTTTTTTTTTGCCTTTCTCAAAAAAAGAGTAGTAGACTACTTTTCAAATGTTCAGTCATTCAATCAAAAAGAAGTTTACTCCTTCTTTGGTTCTTCAGACTTTGGCTCAGATTCAGAACTTTCAGAAGTGTTGCTTCGGGCCTTTTCTTCATAAACCTTCTTGAAGACATCCAAAGATTGATTTTGGACTTCGTCAGTCTTGGACTTCAATTCTTCAGCAGACAAACCTTCTTCACCAGCTTGAGCTCGAGCAAGAACTTCTCGAACTTCATTAACCTTGGTTAGCAACTTTTCAGCATCTTCTTGGTTCAATTGAGCCTTGTATTCGTTCAAAGAGTTTTCAATTTCATTGCAAATGGAGTCACCTCGGTTGGCAGCTTCAACGATTTCTCGCTTACTCTTGTCTTGTTCCTTGTACTTTTCAGCATCGTTGACCATCTTTTCAATTTCGGTATCGCTCAAACCAGAAGAGCCAGCAACGGTGATAGAAGCATCCTTGCTAGTACCCTTATCTCGAGCAGAAACATTGATAATACCATCGGCATCGATATCAAAGGTAACTTCGATTTGTGGGACACCCTTTGCAGCTGGTGGAATACCACCAAGAGTAAAGTTACCAATCAACTTGTTGTCTCGAACCAATTCTCGTTCACCTTGGAACACTCGGATTTCGACAGAGGTTTGACCAGTGGCGGCAGTGGAGAAAACTTGAGACTTTCGGGATGGAATGGTAGTGTTTCGGTTGATCAATCGAGTGAACACACCACCCAAGGTTTCAATACCAAGAGACAATGGAGTGACATCCAACAACAAAACGTCTTGAACTTCACCAGCCAATACAGCACCTTGAATAGCAGCACCAATGGCAACAGCTTCATCTGGGTTGACAGACTTGTTTGGATCTCGGCCAAACAAGGACTTGACGGTTTCAACAACCTTTGGCATTCGAGACATACCACCGACAAGGATAACTTCTTCAACAGCAGATTGTGCCATGTCAGCATCCTTCAAGGCCTTCTTGACTGGATCAACAGTTCGCTTGATCAAACTGTCAACCATACCTTCGAATTGAGATCGGGTAATAGTGGCGTTAATGTGTTTTGGACCAGTGGCGTCAGCAGTGATAAATGGCAAGTTGACTTCAGTAGAGACAGTAGAAGACAATTCAACCTTGGCCTTCTCAGCAGCTTCTCGGATTCGTTGAACGGCCATTCGGTCTTGACTCAAGTCAAGACCATTGTCCTTCTTGAACTTGTCGACCAAGAATCGCACAAGGGCAATATCGAAATCTTCACCACCCAAATGAGTGTCACCATTAGTAGACTTGACTTCGAAAACACCCTTTTGGATTTCCAAAATGGAGATATCAAAAGTACCACCACCCAAATCGAAAACAGCGACAACCTTGTCTTCAGTCTTGTCCAAACCATAAGCCAAAGCAGCGGCAGTTGGTTCGTTAACAACTCGCAAAACGTTCAACCCGACAATTTGACCGGCATCCTTGGTAGCTTGTCGTTGAGAGTCGTTGAAGTAAGCTGGGACGGTAACAACAGCGTTCTTGACGGTCTTACCGAGATAACCTTCGGCAGTTTCCTTCATCTTGTTCAACACAAATCCACCAATTTGAGCTGGAGAGTATTTTTCACCTCGAGCTTCCAACCAAGCATCACCGTTGTTGTGCTTAACAATCTTGAATGGAACTTGATCCAAATCCTTTTGGATTTCTGGATCTTCGAATCGTCGACCGATCAATCGCTTGGTAGCGAACAAGGTGTTTTCTGGGTTGACAACGGCTTGTCGCTTGGCTGGTACACCTACCAATCGTTCACCTTCTTTAGTGAAGGCAACAACGGAAGGAGTAGTTCGAGCACCTTCAGAGTTTTCAATGACCTTTGGAATTTTACCTTCCATAATTGCCACTGCAGAGTTGGTAGTACCCAAATCGATACCAACGACTGAACCTTGAACCTTGGATTCAGAAGAGTTGAATCGAAGGCCTGCGGTTCGAGCAGCAGCAAAAGTGTTGGTTTTGCTAAAAGCGGCGGTTCTATTGATTGCAGAACGAGCAAATCTTGAAGCCAACATTGTTGATTATGATGTTAGTGTTGAGGTTTCTGGGGTAAAAAGAAGAAGTAAAAGAAAGAAAAAAAAAAAAACAGAAGAGTCAAAATTTTATATATAGAGGGAGGAAAACTTTTGGGGGCGCTTTTAATGCTGAAAAATTTTCGGGAGAGCGCTTGGCTGGGAGAGTCAAGTTTACCGCCGCAATTGGTGGGCCGCGCAGAAAAAGAGAATTTCGAGATGCTTCTGTCACACCGAGTGAGTGGCGAGAAAGGGAGAAGGAATCGGATCCGGCTCGGAGCGCACGCGAGAAGTTTTTGTGAGGCTTTTTTTTTTTAAATCGATCGGCTTCGGGTAAGCGCGTTCTCGGTTTAGGCCCAGCTAGCCAGTCGCGTAAAAAACCACTTGCATCGGGCGCTTAATTTGCTAATGAACGCGTCTTTTTTCAATTCCATTTTGTCTCGCGTTTTATATATAAAGGATCAACTGTCGCGTTTTCTTTCCTTCCCTTTCTTCATCTTTAATTACAGTCACATCAGGAAAAAAATGGTCGCAACTTTGGATATCAACAACTTGAATCTTAATGAAATTCACAGTTCATTCAAATCAGATGGAGCCGTTTGCTTGACGATGCTGGCGAAGGAGAATCCACTCATGCCACGGGAAATTCATAACGTCGAGCAATTTTTGAATAAAAGACGACCAGTCGCGAAAATGAAAAGTCAAACAACCAAGAAAATTAATAGCAATGGGCAATCACATATTGAAAAGTTCAACAACGCGGTAAAAGAACTTGTACAAGCAAAATTCAATACAAGCAAAAGCTGTCAAGGAAAGTGGCTCAGTTACTACACACTGGGTAAAAACGACACGGCGGTAGTCCAGCATGATATCCAGCGGAATAGTACTATCGATGGTGAGACGGTATTGGTATGTGTTGGGCCAGCATTAGAAATTCAATCGAAACTTGAATACGCGACACCAAAAGTACAGACGCAGGTGATGGGTGTAGACCAGCATGAACCACGAACTGGTGAAGAAACCAAGCAAGAATTAATCAAGTTGTTCGACGCGATTGATGGATCCATCATGTTTTTCAAAGCGACTGCAGTCAACTCGGGTATCCCATTCGATACGTTGAGAACGCGCGTAATGCACTACTCGAAACAGACTTTGACGCTGGACTCATTGCGACAAATCATGACTCTGTACCCGGAAAGTTATAAAATCGATGCAACGGAGAACCAAGGATACAGAATCAGCAGTGGTGAAAACACAGAACTATCGTCCAAACGACGGGATACGTTTGAAAACCTGGTCAGATGCGCCAATTTACCACTGGCATCCATGGTCCAACTACCTGAACTCACCTCGTCGTCACGAAAACGTGTCGCGTCAGACCGGTATGAATCGCTCAAGAAAAAGGCATGCACCACCACCTCAACAACAACAACAAAGCCAGGATCGCTACTCGAACGAGTCAAGGCGAAGGAACAAGCCAGGAATGAAAACCCACTTCAAGCCAAGCAGTTCAAACAAGAACGTACTGACCGATTCATTGCGGCTCAGATCCGACGCGTGGCGCCAGTTTTGGTAACAATGACCCCCAAAGCTTACTCTATGGACCATGTATTGAGAATCTTGCGTGATTCTTTGCAGACTAAACTCACAAAGATGGAGTCCATTGAGACATTAAAGGCTCTAGCTGGGTCTGCGCCAGGGTTTTGCGAAATTGTGTCAATGGGGAGTGTTCAAGCTATCAAGTTGTCTCCTGGATGGACAATGAATCGTCTAACCCATACAATCTCCACTGCAGCATAAAACAAAACAAAACAAAACAAAAAAAATAATTGTAAAACAATAATTTGTTCATACTATGCATATCTATTTAATTATTTATTTCTCTTGAATTACGTCTCGCACAAATCCATTAACCACAAACCTCTTTTCTTTCTCATCCCATCTATCCACATAAAAGCCAAAAATCTCATTATTCATCCACTTTTTAACCTCTTGTTGGTCAATATATCCTTCCGGGGCCGGCTCGATCGTATTCCCACGACTTAAGCAAACATATCCCCTTGCAGCAGGAACAATTGTATGATACATAATCCCGTCATACCCGACAATCACCGACGGGCTGCTTGTAGCGCTTTTTGTAGCCACACATACCCCGCCCAGTGGCAACCGGCCGCCATCGTCATCATATTTGACCTGTTTTGGATTATCCAAAAAGTCTGATAGAGACATCCTGGCCGTATTATGGTATTTTGCTAGATACACTGAAAGTGGAAGTGCAGGCCACATTTGCTTTTCGCCGAGGAAATACACTCCACGTACCAATTTCTTTGCAATCTGTTCCGGAGTGCCGTTTGGAGTAGTTTTCATTAGCGCTTTTAGCACCGTAATACCAAATGACGCGGTTATGCGCTGACTGTCAATCAATGAACAGTTACTCAGCCAAATCTGAGATTCATCGACCACCATTTCTGCGAATTTGGCCACATTGGCCGGCCTCATCTGCGTTTCAGTCGGCGGCCCTAGTGCCATTGACCGAGCAATATCCGCCAAATCTTGAACTGTCCTTGTAACTCCTCCCCGGGTCACATCCACGAATACATATCTTCCAGAGCCGGCTTCGTCTATGCGAACCAGAACTTTTAATGGTAATATTACTGGAGCTGCATTAATGCCGAATTTCCTTGCGACATAGGTATAAATGCAGCTCAATGCTAACGGTGATGCTTGGTCCGAAGACATGAAACTGTTGCAAAACGCGGAGGTACGATCTTGTGGTAGTACCCGAAGCATCAACAGCTTGTATGCAACAAAGTTGTGTAGCGGCATTTGTGTAACTGCTGCTTCAGATTTGATCATATCGTAAATCTTATCCAGCCGCCGAGTGACCGGTTCCTCATTCCACCCAAACCCATCCAATGCAATCATCATATCCAAAACATGACAAGGGGGTAACTTTGCTTCTTGTTCCTTCTCGATATCATCAGCCTTTTTGACTTGACGTTGTATAGTCAGCAATCGCTGCATCAAATCCTGTCGATCTTCTTCCTCCGAAGGACGGTGTTCCAGCCGAGGACGTCGTATCGCTACTGGCGCTCCAAAGTTTCGATTCCGAGTTTGAAGCATCCGTTGAATAGTTTCCATTTGGCGCCTTTGCTGTTCGATCAAGTCTGTCTGTCGCACAACCCGTACTGTCTGATGCTGTTGTTTCTCCTCATTCGCCGACGACGCTTCGCTGATCCCAGCCTTGTAAGCTTCAGCCATCAAATGGTAGTTTTCTGTATATTTTAGCGCCTGCAAGACTGCTTTTCCGTATACCAATACGCTCGCAATCAAGTCATTTTCTGCGTTTTCCGCCTTTTTCTTCTGTCGTTGCATTTCGTATTGTAAGGCAAACTTTGCCCGCGGGCCATACTCTGCAATCTTTTTGAGATTTTCTCGATTGATCGACCGAACCAATGGCAAGACTTCATGGTTGATCTTCTGCTGCGTTAGAAACCATTGGTAATAAGCATATGGCGGCCGTTCCTCCAACGGGCCGATTGATTCCCAGTACGGCTGACAAAACTTGAGCCATAACCGTTCATCTTGTGCGATCCGATTCGTCCGTTTGTTCACCAGGAATATTGGGCTTAGTAACCTGGTGCTGTCGAGGTGCTCCATTATTGCCAGGATGAGCTCATCCGGCAAATCCATGAGCATTGCCATAATCTCTTGCGATGAAGGAATGTGTGTGTTGGGATGATATGAAGTATTGATAAACAAAAATTTAGTTAATAATTAAATTTAATCCACAGCTCAGAATCTTCCCAAGAAACTATTTTGTGATTATTCTTTCTTTTTTGTTGTTTTTAAAAAAGATCATATTATCAAATAATAATACAAGCTATAAAAAAATTAAAGGAAATTAGAATCGAAATTATAAGTAAAAGAAGACACAAAATAATAAAGCAAAATCATGAAAAATATCCACTTATCAAGACAGTTTACCATGCACGCGGAGAAGCAGATTCAGCTGACTTTACACTCTTGAACACAGTGACCGTTGCCTTGTCATCATCACAAGGTGTGGCAGTTGGAGCCGCACTGGTAATCTCGTCACATGGAGTTGGAGCTGGGGTGGATGTGGTGGTTTCTTCGCATGGAGTTGAGGTGGATGTAGTAGTTTCGTCGCATGGAGTTGGAGTGGTGGTTTCTTCACATGGAGTTGGAGTTGGAGTGGTGGTTTCTTCACATGGAGTTGGAGTGGATGTGGTGGTTTCTTCGCATGGAGTTGGAGCTGGAGCGGACGTGGTAGTTTCGACGCATGGAGTTGGAGCTGGAGTGGACGTGGTAGTTTCGTCGCATGGAGTTGGAGTGATAGTTTCTTCACATGGAGTTGGAGTGAATGTGGTAGTTTCTTCGCATGGAGTTGGAGTGAATGTGGTAGTTTCTTCGCATGGAGTTGATGCTGGAGTGGATGTGGTGGTTTCTTCGCATGGAGTTGAGGTGGATGTGGTATGCTCCTCACATGGAGTTGGAGTGGACGTGGTAGTTTTTTCACATGGACATGGAGTTGTGGTGGTTGGTACCGCAGAAGAGGTAGTTTTGACTGTACTTGTGGTAACAGGCGGTAGTGGGATCAGAGAGGTAGAAGATACAACATCGGAGCTTGTAGTTGGAGTGATTTCAGCAGTTGTGGTGTTGGTGAAACATGGTGTTGGGGTGAAAGTGGAAGATACGACTTCAGAACTGGTGGTTGGTGTAATCTCAACAGTAGTGGTATTGGTGAAAGGTGGTTTTGGGGTGAAAGTAGAAGATACAACTTCAGAACTGGTGGTTGGCGTAATCTCAACAGTAGTGGTATTGGTGAAAGATGGTGTTGGGGTAAAAGAAGTGGTAGACTCAACTTCCGACGTAGTGTTCTGAGCCGCAGAGGATGTGGTTTCCATTGTACTGGTGACTGGTGGTGGAAGCAATGTGCTAGTGATGGTACCTGGAACTTCAGAAGTGGTAACCGCAGTAGTTTCTACACTGCTGGTAGGTACTGGTGGAGGTGAAATTAAAGATATGGTGGCGGTTGGTGGTGGAGTGTTGGACTCTTTGGTGGTGCTGGGAAATGAAGATGATGGAAGCGTCAAAAAGGTAGATGTAACTAGGGGTGGCCGAGCAGTGGAATCTGTGAGGTCACGACGTAGCAATGTGAACATATGTGGAGAAATATGGTGATCGTTTGGGTATTCAGTAACAGTGGAGTCATGGCATTCCCGTTGTGCAAGCACACCAGATGCCAGAGACAGTAGAAGAATTGTCTTCAAAAACATTGTTGAATAAAAGTTAAATAAAATTATCAGGGAGAGATAATACAAATTGGATAGATTTAAACTAGACAATAAAAGGAAGGATCACTTGAGGGAAATGGGCGCCTATTTATACTTGAGAAATCAATCGCCCCTTTGTGGGTCTCATTGGTCCCGGGCGCTTAAGGAAAACCTTTAAATAGATTAAATCTATTTTTCTAATGAACAATCTACTTCATCTAAGCGCCGGGTTAAATGTCACGATAAAGCGGTCAAAAAGCAGCTTAAGAGCATAAAATGGTTGTGGATTATACCAGCGGATGTTCATTATGAGCCATTTCAAGCAGTTTCAAAACTGTCTCTGTGTTTTTTCCGTAGCGGTGCCTAGATACGTGACCTTGGGTTTCACTCCAGCGCGTATGAGCCGCACGGGAATCTTTTACATCAATTGTCTCGAGATCTGAGGACGCGATTTCATCAACATTCGAGTGCGCGTCTCTTACAACCCAAAAACTCCACAACTAAAAAAAAATTGTTATCGAATTCTCTGTAAGTTCTTATTCGGCCACAGCTTTTACGTTGCTCTAATTACCCGTACGGATATTCTTTTTAGCGCTGACCTGATCGGATCGGATCTGCCGAGGCGCGACGCTCAAGCGAAGATATGATACCAGAAGTTTAAGTATACACACCACTGTCAAAAAAACGATGACTACTAGTCAGACTAATGACCGGAAACTTTGATACTGCACGCCTCGGGTTAGGCTTGTTTTGGAAGACCGTTTAGTGGAGATGAAAAATCGATTTTGACCCCACGCTCATTTTGCCGTGGCTACGGAATCCGTCGCACGTTGCCATATAGCAAGCGGATATCGGGGGCGGCACTCAAATTCACCCACCTATATACGTCCGGTAACTCTGGCCGGTAACTTGAATTTTAAAACCACAGGCATCCCTCGCACATTTTATAACCAAGTTTAGAGTCACAGACTCCTTATTCTCAAGGTCGATTCTCTTAACCTGGCTTCAGCTTGGCTGCGTTCTTTACCGATGACTTGGCAGGCGGCTGAAGTATTCAAGCTTTAAACGTCGACGTCACACCTGATCAAGCGGCAATGTTGATAACCCCACATTTAAGCATAATATTCGACGAGTCATGGCTTCAAGTACTGCAGAAGAGTCGTATGAGAATTGTGATATGATGTTAGCACATGGTTTTGCATGTTCTCTACACTTTTATATCTACACTATTATACAAAACATAATAGATAATGCGCGATTTCTTGAATCTCCAACAGCCAGTAGATAGGTCACGCTTTATTCGCGGCTACAAGTATTCGATTAATCTCCAATGCAACATTTAGGAACACTGTCTAGTGTCCCCGCTCCAATGAATCAGGTCAGATGGGGTAAGGATAGGAGGAATCCCTGGCTAATGCTTCCCCACAACAGTTAGTGAATATGAGAAAAAAAATGGCCCATCTCGCTCCTACTTTTTTCCTGATTCGATCGCCTGGTTGACTCCGATCTTATTGCTAAGACACTATATAAAGTGGCCGCCAAGACACTATAGAAAGCTTGGTATTCATTCAATCAGGTCTCTTTTTTTCAATTCAGCATAATGACAGAAAAGAAGCAAGTGACCACACACGTTGACGATTTGGAGGCTATCCCTGCAACTGCAGTCGAGAAGTTGACGGACTGGGAAGGGGTACGTGAAGGTGGTCGAAAGGCCACAGAATCTGAAAAGGCTATGGGTGTCTGGGAGGCATTAAAGACATACCGTAAGGCTGTTTTTTGGACGGTAGCTGTGTCACTTTCTACAATTATGGAAGGTTACGATGAATCTTTGATTGGGTCGTTTTTCGCAATGCCAGCTTTCCGAAAAAAGTTTGGTGTGCCATTTGAAGGTGATTACCAAGTTGAAGCTAAATGGCAATCTGCTTTGGGGTTGGTATCCCCGGTGGGGGTTGTTATGGGGCTACTTATCAATGGTGTCACATTGGAGCGCTTTGGCTATAAGAAGATCATTTGCGGTGCTTATATCTTCACAACCATTTTTGTTTTTATGACATTTTTTGCTCCAAATAAAGCGGTGCTTCTAGTTGGTGAACTGTTGTGTTGCGTTTGTTTCGGGATGCTGGGTGGTAGCAGTTTGGGTTACGCCAGTGAAATCTGCCCTTTAGTCTTGCGAAGTTATTTCACAATGTGGTGCAACTTTACATTTACCATTGGACATACTATAAAAGCAGCTATTTTACTCGGGTTTGCAGATAACGAGACGCAATGGGCGTATCGAGTCCCATTTGCTATTCAATGGGCATGGCCGATTCCACTGTTCATTGCGGCGGCACTCGCACCAGAATCCCCGTGGTGGCTGGTTCGACGTGGTAATCTCGATGCTGCCAAGAACTCCCTGAGACGGCTCGCCAGTGATGTTTCAGAGGAAAGCGTGGACAACACTCTCTCCATGATGGTTCATACCGATGAAAGAGAACGTGAACTCGATTACGGAACTTCATACTGGGAATGTTTCAAAGGTACTGATTTACGACGAACTGAGATCGCCTGTTTCGGCTGGGCTTGCCAAACATTGTCAGGATTCGGTGCTCCAGGAGGATCATACTTCTTTGAGCAAGTTGGGTTTTCCACTGCTTCTTCGTATTGGTTCCAATTTATTGGCCAAGCAATTGCTCTTGGCGGTGACTTAACATCTTGGGCTTTGGTGCAACACGTTGGTCGGCGTACGTTATATATATGTGGTCTGACATACATCACCTTGCAGTGGTTCGTTATTGGGTTTTTGGCTCTTGCTCCTGATGACAAACGAGGACCGGTATGGGGTCAAGCTGTTTTGCTTATGATTGAAGGGTATGCGTATGATGTGACGATTGGTCCTATTGCATTTACTGTTGCTAGTGAAACGCCGTCTACCCGTCTTCGAGCCAAGACTATTGCCCTAGCTCGATCGACTTTCTACGTTATTTCTATCATCAACTCTATCATCAACCCATATGAAATTAACCCTAGTGCTTGGAACTGGAAAGGCAAAGCGGCGTTCATGTCTGCCGGATTCTCCACTATTTCTCTGGCATGGGCATACTTTCGTCTACCAGAATGCAAAGGAAGAACATTTGAGGAGCTGGACATCTTGTTCGAAAGAAAAATCTCTGCAAAGAAGTTTGCCAAGGCTCATGTCGATGCTTATGGTCAAGATGAGGAGACGGATCCAGCACAGGCTCAGAAGCATGCCGCTGAACTTCTGGGGTCGACTGGCTTGGCATTGTAACGTTGTTTCTTCTTCGCTGTTAGTTTACGATTAAATATATAATTTATGTTTCTTTTTTTTTTGAAAAAAAAAAAATTTAAGATAGAACTGCTTTATTGAAAGTCTTCCATCCAAAAATCATCAAAAGATTGTGTTTGGTCCTGCATTGCCGCCAACATTGCGTGCGGCTCCATTTTCACCACCTCCAGCATACTATGTTCCATTTCCTGATGTACACCATACCCATTAAAAGACAATTGCATGTCTTCATCCTGGTCACCATCGTCCAAAAATGTGTCCACATCCCAGTAATCATTTGCCGCCAGCATTTGCTGTTCATGCTCCTTTTCGATTTCTAACTGATCCAACGACTCGATCATTGGCGTTAGGCATTCCCATCCGGTATTCCTAATACAAGTCAGAGTATCTTTATACAAGTGGTACGCTTCCGTTACCATCCCTCGTGCCTGATCATCCTCCACCAGGTAGTGCATGCTTAGCGCCGTGTGTGCAGCAATAAACAATGGCCTGGCTAGTAAAGGGCTGCACAAAACATGTTGATCAAGCTGCCGAGACAGTTCGATAAGAAGCTTGAAATAGCAATTAGAGGGGTTGAATACCGTGGTTCGGGTTATCAAAGGTGAGCAGTCATACGCAATGGATGGATATGTCACCAATAGTCCTAGGGCTTGGCGCCATAAATGCAGCATCAAGAAGACATGCAGCTTACCATTGCTAGCAAATAACCTGAGATTATCATGAGTAAATGCAACCTCGATGGGCAATGGTACTGTTACCTCTTTTCGGAAATTCAGCAGCATCGGCTCGAAATCCAATACAGGATCTTCCAAGAAGTTCGTCAACGGTGTGGCTACCTGTAAGAGTCTGGCCAAATGATACACAACCCCATGGTCAGGGCTCGGCTGAACCATCAAGGCAGGTTTCCCAACTTCAAACGAAACGATCTTATCCAACATTACCATTGACCAGTAAACTTGAACATCCGCCTCATTTTGTTGTTTGTCTAGATCCAACTGTTCACACATTCTTGCTGCCACACCAATCCACACCCAGCAGCTTTCAAACGACCCTAGAGCAGCATCGTTATATGCAACCAACATGACCGCAATCACCGAATCAGTACTTGGAGTTGAAATATGTGAAGCCACCAGCTTCTTAGCTTGACAACCGTAACTTTCTTTTGCCGCTGCATTGGAGATTTTTGACTTGCGTTCTGCCACTGCTGCTGCCGCAACGAAAACACAATCGCTGGCTGGGCTTGCAGCCATTCGTTCTTTCAAAACTTTTGGAGAAATAAATAGTAGAATCCGAGATAACACATCAGAGTCCAAATACCGTTTCAGGTTCGTGATATCACCACCGTCGGCAAGCTGTTGGGCCGGTTTACAGTCGACTTTTCGATGAATAGCCTGTGGGTCTTCACCAGGTCGACAGATTTCATTCGGATACATTTTTGAAGCTTTGAAAACACAGTCTAAACCTCGTTCGGTGCATAATTTGCAAGGAACAGTACCGGAGCATTTGACCTTTCGTGACTGGCAAGCCAAGCATGCCCGTCGTACCCGAGGTCGTTTCGGTCGTTGTTGTCCATAAACTGTAGGGGACTGTACTACAATTTTCAGGTTACACATCGTTTGAGGAAAGAAATAAAAGAAAATGAGTAAGAAAGGATGGAACAGGAAAACTATGCTCTCCTTCCCGTTTTTTTTTTTCACCAGAACAGCTGCACTGACTTTAAATGTCGACTTTCAAGAATTTTTTTCTGGTCTCGCGAGGCGGGGTACAGGTGAGCTTAGTAATAAAAACGTGTTTCGTTAACCGTGACATAAGATCCCGAAAACTCCGCCGCGCCATGATTTAGCTGAAGACACAGCTAAATCGTTATAATGAGGATGTAACCATCATATATGTCCTTTTAGATATAGTTTCTCTTAAACCGTTTTGACTTTGTGACGAGGTGGCTCTTGTGTCATGGATAGACTAGAATTAAGCCCAACCTGCTTTTCCGGGATCCGATTCTAGGATCCCGATGCCGCACGCATGTTTCTGTACCACCAAAACTTATATGACACCTGCAAGACGTTGGATGAATGATAAAAATGATATTTCATTCTAACCTACATATAAATAACCCTTGTTTGATCTATTTCTTATTCTGCTTGGCAGATTCTTCAACAGCTTTTTGGACCTCCTCTTTAGAAGATTCGCCAAACACATCAACACCCCATTCAAGTGGATTGTTCAACCGCAAGTGCTCATCCATAGAAGAAACTTCATCAAACACTTCTTGTGGCAATTCAAAAACTTCAAAATTAGACTTGATTCGTTCTTTTTTAACAGACTTTGGAATGACAGCAGTGCCTCGCTGAATAGCCCATGAAATGAGAATATTAGCTGGCGTCTTGCCCAGCTTCTCAGCAAGCTTCTTGATCTTTGGATTGTCAACAGCTCGTTGAGCACCATAAATAGGATTAATCAATGGACTATAAGCTGTGATAGCAATGTCATTGTCCTTCAAAAACTTGAACAATTCCTTTTGCTGAAGTTGTGGATGACCTTCATATTCGGACACAGCTGGCTTGGTCTTGCAGTTATTAAGAATCTCCTTAGTTCGTTCCATGCTGAAGTTAGAGAGACCAATGCTTCGTACCTTACCAGTGTCAACCAGCTTTTCCATCGCATGCCAAGTGTCTAGAGGTGGTGTATTGTCGAGCTGGACTTTTCCATCGGAACCTCGTGGGATCACATCTCCGCCAGGAGCGAAAGCAACTGGCCAGTGCATCAAATAAAGATCCAAGTATTTCACGCCTAGATCACGCAATGACTTGTCCAAAGCTTTTTCAACATTTTCTGGACGGTGGTCGGTATTCCAAAGCTTGGATGTGAGAAAGATTTCCTCTCGTGGGACGCCAGACTTTTTGATACCTTGTCCAACTTCGTTTTCGTTACCATAAATGGCGGCAGCATCAATGTGTCGATAACCAGTCTTCAATGCAGTTTCTACAGCTTGAGCAATTTCATTTGGCTCAGCTAGCCACGTGCCGAAACCGAGAGATGGCATCTTGTAGCCGGTGTTGAGCTTGTATTCTTTAGTGAGACCCATTGTGATTATGTGTTTTCGCTGTTTGTTATACTGATGATTTGAAAATGTGAAGGTTAATTGACTCTATATTTATAGGCCTGGATTTCCTTGTTTACGATTCGAAACATTGCTGCTTTTCCTTTGGGCTTCCTGAATGTCGACTGACGACATTAACAAATACAGAAGTAACAAACGTTGCGCAAGGCATTGGATGGTAGCTGCTTTTATCTGGGCGAGTGTATGCCCCGTAGATACAGCGTAACGTTGAGTTGCTATGTTTCTGGGCATTTTCTACAGATGATGCCGCACTGCTCAATTCGGAACTTGCCATTATGTTGCCTTAAGTGCGCCCGCAGATCGAACTTTATTCCGGTGCGGCTTGCGATTTTTCGTTGCTCGTAACCAAGTTCTGTTATGGAAGCAACCTTGACTGGTAATAAAGATTGCCGCCCCTTTTTGAAGAAACAAGATGCATCTTCCCTGGTTGTATATTGGCTTTAGGCTAGTTTGATTGGTTTTTTCCAAAACATTATTTTCCGTTCATAAAAGGGGGACTAGTCTGGGCAGCCGCTCCTCGCCCGGAGCGGCGCGCGGTCTTCGATTGCGCCGGCAGCAAACCGCAACTGACGAAACAAACTACAAACAATAGGAACTATCACGAAGATATCAATAGTAGGAATTATTCTCATATATCTAGAACCTCTAGACTATATATCTATCGATCGACTTATTTCTGGCCTTGAACAGTAGCAACAATTGACCGAGTGTGCCTCATTCGACGGAATTCACACAAATAAATTCCCTGCCAGGTACCAGTAGCCAATCTCCCGTTTCGAATTGGCACATCTACAGATACACCAACCAAACTTGTCTTGATATGAGATGTCGAATCGTCTGGTCCTTCGTCTGTATGTAAATATTCAGCATCCTCAGGGACAATACGAGATAAGTGGTTGGACATGTCGGTTCGCACATCCTGGTCGAAATTCTCATTCAAACTGAGCCCCGCAGATGTATGTTGAATAAACAAGTTGAGCATACCGATCTTGTAATCTTTGATCTCTGGTACATTATCCATCACTTCATCTGTAATTAAATAGCAGCCTAGAGTTCGTGGCTTAAGTTTGAAGGTCGTTTGATGCCAGCTCATTGTTGTTGATGTTGAGAGTGAAGATAGAGTAATTTGGTGAAAAGTGACAAGGGTTGCTAAAAGTACAATAAAAAATCCAGTTAACGACGGTATTGTCGATTCGAAACCTGCACAAGACTTGTTTATTTCGAGTAATAGCTTTGCGGTGATTTGATAAAAAAGAAGAGCCCTGTTTGACTCGTAACTGTGCGTTAACCCGGCGCTGTTGGGCGCTCAAATCCCCCTCCACGGGCTTTTTTTTTTCCACCTTGTTTTAATGTGAAGCTCGGGCAACTGCGAATCGACAAGCTAGATTATAAAAGACCGGTATAATCCATTTTATCAAAACATTTTGGTTATAACACAACACAATAAAAAATGCCTCTCGCTACACTAGACAGTTCTAAAGTTGGTACTATTAATGCTACCCCACTCACTCCAGAAGCCTTTACTTCATTCGGCGGGGTTATCTCATCACAGCACCAGCTCAAGACCATGAAGGTCTTGTCTGCTAACTATGGTACCGCTAAGAAACTTTTCAAGGTTTCTCCAGTTGAAAACAACTTTGCAAACTGCCCAAGTGGTGTCAAGTCTACCCCTAACTTCAACTTGTTCCGATGTTCTCCGCCAAACCATTTGATCAAGTACGACGTCAATGGTAAGCGAGGCGTTGCTCAATACCATTCCACTGTTCTTGAACGACATCCATTTTCCACTCAAACTTTCTTGCCAATGGGACGAGAGAAGGACGCCAAGGCATACTTGGTTATCGTGGCCAAGAATCGATCTGATGGTTTGCCAGACGTTAACACTATTCAAGCATTCATCGCTCGAGGTGACCAAGCTGTTACCTACGGTGCTGGCACTTGGCATGCTCCTATGGTCGCTTTGGGTGACACTGTTGATTTTGGTGTGTTTATCAATGAAAACGGTCAAGCTGATGAAGACTGTCAAGAAACTTACTTTAATCCAGGTATGAACATTCAATTTGACTTGAACGAGAATATCCAAAGCAAGTTGTAATGTCTTTTTTTTTTTATGAATAGAAATGCCGTGTAATGTTATGTATTATAAGAATAAACTTGTGCAATTTGGAAGATCTACAGACGTTCCATCGGCCATATCCCCGACTTTTTTTTTTATCTGAGCCGCACGCTTGATTTTACTCCATGTTAAAATTTATATGAAAACACAAAGAGAATATGTGAATTACAAAAATTAAATGATTGATTTGTAAATTAATCTTTCTTTTTTTTTGTGTGTGCTGGTTTTGTTTAATCAATGAACAATTGCAAAACTTGCTGCGAATTGGCTGACGTCGCATTCGCATGAGGGCGGCATTGGATTGAATAATGCTCGTATCCCATGACCCCACGACTTTCGTCCATTTTTCAGGCTTTTTTGCGCCTTTCGTTGGCAACTATCACAAAGAAGTGGATCGCTAGAAACTAACGTTGATTGAGATGAGATTGATGATCGCAACACTGTCATGATTATTTCGTAGTATTCCTATCGGGGCTGCATCAAGAGGAAAAGTTGGAGTTTTATACAAATACTCTAGCCGGCCTTTGTGCAATAAGGCCTGAAACATATATAAATGCATGACTAACCCCTACGATGCACATAAAATCTAATTCAACTAGCAAACAGGCAATAATATAGACTTTGGTAAGCGGTTGATGTTACTGAACTCCGAGTCATCCCCAGATAATATTCCTTTCCTAATATGAGCACCGCCGCTTTTCGGATTTGTCGTCCACAAAAATAATACACCGAGTCCTGCGCAAGTGCGATTTTTTACGCTTTCGAATAAATCTTAAGTTGTACTGGCTGCTTAGTAATCACGCAGTTTAGTATGCACGGCAAGGTGGTCCGATTTGGGCTATTGGTGGCACAATTCGGACAACCAGTTACTCTTCAATATCATGTATGGCCAGATCTTAATATATTTCCTCGTTGCCTCCAGATTCCAATACGGGAACCGAAAGCTACAAGATATAAAATATTCAGCAATTGACAATAAGATAGCAAAAAAAGTTGAGTGGATTCGGTGGACAGTTGACAGGTGTATATTAACGGGTATTGACGGGATAGAGACAGTCGAGCTGGAAAAATATACACCCATGGTGCCCAAAACTTCCACCGATAGCCTACTTTAATAGTATCAAATCGACAAACATATGATTCCAAGACATATCTGGCCTGAATGTTATTTTGTTGAGTGGGCCCCAGGCAGTGGATGAAAAAAAAAATACTAAGTTAAAACGCGCACCGTACGCGCTCGCGGTTGCCGTTAAAAGAAAGACACATAAACATTCAACAAAGTTTCGACCCAATTGAGCTTTAAAGGGAGGAGCGATTTTGGTCTTGTCCTCCGCGGTATTTGGTCATTTGGTTGAATTTGGTTATGTGCTCGTGGCTATGCAATTATTATCTGTCAACAAGGAGATTCCGGTTTTATGCAGCTGAAAAACCGGCCTATGGCCGTATTATATTTAGAAGAGTAAGATACATTCCAGTCGTGAATATTCCCAATGAAATCCCGCTCGCTGACTGGGCAGGGGGCAGTCATCCCGTAAAGGCAACTCGGCCGGGGGCGGGGGAGGAATTACCACTGATCGTGCGGCTCGCTCGTTGCCTACCCCCGACTCTCGAGATGCCTATGAGATACTGAATGACTACCGTGGCACTCGTGGTACAAAACAGAAATCTAAAGTGATCTCTATATATATCATGAGTATCTTCCTGTCATTTATCGTTTTTGTTCTCTCCTGACCTCAGAACTAATCACGATGCGATCAAAAATTTTGTTGAAGTTGTCCACTGCTTCGGTTTTAGCGATAGCAGCAGCCACCGTAGGAGCAGCAGACTTGTCTGATATCAAACACGTGGTGTTCTTTATGCAAGAAAACCGTGCATTTAATCACTATTACGGCACTATGGCTGGTGTTCGAGGTTTTAAAGATCCAAATGTACAATACAATGGCAACCACAGCGTGTTTTATCAAAAGACTGGCAAGGAAGAAACACCATATCTGCTACCATTTTACCTTGGAGATGATCCATCGTACACTGAATCGAACCAATGTGTGATTGGTGGTAGTAATGATTGGAAAGATAATCACCAGGCTTGGAATTATGGCGCAAACGATGCGTGGGCTACCAACAACACTGCATTGTCCTGGGGGTACTACAAGCGAAGTGATTTGCCATATCATTTTGAGATTGTGGAGAAGTGGACCGTGGCAGATATGTATGCCGAGTCTGTCATTGGGGCAACCTGCCCGAACCGGGCCACGTGGGTGTCTGGAACTATCAATGCCGAGGGCAGCCCTGTGGGAGACTATGAGAAGAATGGCGGCCAATTTATTGAAAACTGGCTCAATGAAGGCTGTGAAGTTGCTAAAGATGGATCGACCTACGCATGCTATCCGTTAAGATGGAAGACTATTGCTGATACTCTTGAAGAAGCTGGTGTTGACTGGTACGTGTTTCAACAGCGAAACAATTTTGGTGACAATCCGTTTCAATGGTGGACTCAATTCCAAGGAAACAATGAAAGTGACCCGATGGTTCAAAAGGGCATGTCGTTTGATGGCATGGAGGCGTTTTATGAGCAGGCATCAAATGGTACATTGCCTCCAGTCTCGTGGGTGATTGGCCCATTTGAACTGTCGGAACACCCCCCACACCGACCGGTCGATGGCGCTTGGTTGCAGTCTCAAGTCGTCAATTCCGTGCTTGAAGGTCCAAACTACAATGATACTGTGATTATGATTTCCTACGATGAAACTGGTGGGTTTGGTGACCATGTTCTTCCCTTTGTATCTCCAAATGGCACCAAAGGTGAATGGATCAAGGACCCCAAAACCCTATCTGACACTGCGCCAACCGGGCCAGGTTTCCGGGTTCCGTTCTACGTTGTTTCGCCATTCACTCGAGGTGGACATGTTTTTACTGAACCTTCTGACCACAATTCTCAGATTTTGTTTCTTGAAAAGTGGGTCCAGGCTCGATACAACAAGACGATCAAGCAAGAAACCATGAACCCATGGAGACGAGAGCACATGTCTGATTTGGTCAACATGTTTGACTTTTCCAAGCCGGATTACACTACTCCAAAGCTCAGTATTGTGCCTGAGCCGCGGTTTTACAATGGTATTTGTCAATCTTCAGCTGACTGTCGAGCCAAGTGGAGGAGCCAAGCCAAAGGACCGCCAATCCCATATGGTAACCAAACCGAGGAACATGCACTGTGGACCGAACGTGGGTATAAACAAGTGCGTGGACAGCTCACGGAAGGAAGATATCTGGTGATTGAACGGCTTCCTGGAAGCTCCGAGCGGATTTCGAGCCGGGCTTCGACACTGCGGTCACAGGAACACGACGCCTCGTTCAGTGCGGCGGCTAGCTGCGTGGATTACGAATGTGCAGACGAACGGTTCGTGGTGTACCAGGGCGACAGTAAAGATGGGGATGTGTTTGCCGACACATATATATTATCTTCAGCAAACACTGGAAAGTTTGTTGGTGCTGGTGCTCAGCTCGTAGATAGAGACCAAGCTGCTAGGCTGACCATCAAGTATGAAAATGGCCGAGGATATACGATCCAACATGACGGCAAATACCTTGATTTTGACCACTCTAAACTCATTTACCCACAGTTCCAGGATAAGCTGGCTTATTTTAACATCTACAGTGTCAGTTACTAAATAAGTGTAATTTTTTCTTTTCTTCCTAATACAAGCTATGTTGAGACCTGATGTTCGGGAATTTGATGCAACCCACCCCCTCCCTGTCTAGTATTTGCATTCAAAAGAATATACACGAGACGAGTACCATATATATGGGATTATACAACAAGCTTATCATTTATTATTTTAAAGACTCTAAAAGCGTAATAGTTTATAATTTAAACGAACATCATGAAAATCTTAGAACAAGTCGATTTCAAAGTCCTGGAGCCAATTTGTCTCATCAACCTCAATTTCCTTTGGTTTTGTGCCGAAAAACGCACCAAGGCTTCGCTTTTGGCCCACAACAACAATCTTGGTCAACTTTGGGGTTGGGTAATGACCCTCGGTGCTGATTCGTAGCTTGCCATCTCGTACAGTAAACTTGCTTCGAGAGTAGAGACCTTGTGTGCTTTCACCGTCATCCAAGTACAATTCACCTTGTGCATTGTTATTATCATCAAGTGCAATCAAAAGCTCCCAATTACCTTGACGACTCTCGTGAGTAGTCAATCCTGGTTTCTGTAGTGCAAGGACATGACCGCCTCGAATATAAACTGGGATATGGCCCAACGGAGCTTTAACGTTACGGATCCCTGGAGAACATTCCTTGAGTGTATACCAGTCATACCATCGAGCATTTGGAAACACGGCATTCTCAACCGAAACCTTACCCTTATCCAATACCGGCACCACCATAACTGCTGGGCCAACCATAAATTGCGAATCCACAGCAGCAAGGCTTGAATCATCTGGGAATTCCCAAGACAATGCTCGAAGCCAAGTGTCACCTCGCGAATGCGAATTCTGCAACAAAGTATACATGTATGGCAACAGCCGATACCGAACAGCCATTGCGTCCCGAGCAGCTTCAGCGACAGATTCCCACATGTAAAACTCTTGTTGATCCGTGTTTTCATCATTGTGATTTCGATAAAAAGAAAAGAATGCGTTCAACTGTGACCATCGGTTGCACATTTCTTCGTGATCGTCTGGCGCACCATGAAAGCCGCACGTATCAGTACCAAACATTGGGATACCAAACAAACTGAAACTCAGACCCTGCGTGATTGAATATCTCAAATACGGCCATTCTGCAAAGTTATCACCACCCCAATGACCAGCAACCGCACCAGAACCCGGGAAGGTCGACCGAGTAATGATAAACGGCCGCTTCCCTGGCATGACACCATCAATCAACGCACCGTATGTAGCTCGACACATTTGATACCCCCATAGATTATGCCAGTCATATTCACGGATTCCATTTGCATGTAATGCATCCATACGGACGGTCTTCCCGCCTAATTCAATCGGTTTCACAGTATTGTTAATGGCGTATGGTGGGAATCTCAAGTTCCGTGCATTGACATTTGGTTCTTCCGCGGCTGTGCCGTCATGGTAAACACCATTTGGACCACTAGGGGCTTCAACATACTTGCTGCATTGATCACCAGTACAGAAACTAGATGGCTCGTTCATGTCCAACCAGACACCATCATACGGCACATCTTGATGGAACTTGTCCAACTCACCATACCACCAGTTTGGAGTATTGAACCCCAACCAATCCGGAAATGCGCAATGACCTGGCCAAACATCCCCCAAAAACAAACTTCCATCAGGGTTCTTGAGGAAAACGTCTGCTTTTAGACCACTGGAGAACGTTGGATAAGGGCTATCAGAGGCATCATTGATGGCCCCATCTACAAGTGGAACATATTGCCGGTGCCCAGCGTGAAGTTTATCCAAAGCTGGCCGGAAACGCTCTTTTGGATAATTATCCGGATCCAATGTAAAATCACGTCGCTTGTCCATATAATCCAAATCGCTCCACATGGTTTCCAATGGGATCTCAGATTCTTTATGAGCATCGACAATTGCCAGCATCTCTTCTGGATTCTTGATCCCCCATCTGCTGTGGTGATAACCAAGGGTCCAGTACTGATGCATAGCTGGATATCCAATGATTTGCTGATACTGTCGAACTACTTCCAGAGGGGTAGGACCAGCAAAAAAGTACAGTTCAATAGTACCACCTAGAGCCCGCCAGGTAAGACTTTCCTCATCAATTCTGATTTCTTGGGTATGAGCATTTCTCAAGTAAACACCATGAGCTGTTCCATGCTTCCCGTTATACCTTTGTTCGACGTAGAATGGGTGAGTTCCGTACAAGTTGGCGTTCACCAAGTCCGGAATGTCCGCATTGTGCATTGTCCTTACCATTCCAGGTTGCAATTTGAAATCAGTCACTGTATCGCCTAAACCATACAAGTTATGACCCTTTGGAAGCGACGTCTTGAATTCCAAAAATTGGTTTTCATATACTAGAGTGGACCCTTTGGTCGAAAAGATCACCTCCTCATTATCACGGCGCTTAACAAGGAACCAAAAAGAAGGTTCATTACCCCATTCAAATACCAGGTCGTTCTTTTCTGGATCACCATCTGGCAACATACGGCCTCGATTAACAACATCATCAGGTAAGATGTAATACGTTTCGTTTTCTGGCGTCATGTTTGACGGAATAATAGACATTGCTAGCCGATTCTTTGATTGGTATTGTACTGACAGCCCCAACTTTTGGATATCAGTACCGTAAATATTACACGATTCATCCTTCAAGCCCAAAATCGCACTGAATCCAACGCCTCCAATATCCACTACATTATCCGCTACATAGCCGTGACATTGTTGTTGCGCGTCCGGTGCCGTTTCGTTGTATATTGTAGGCGTTAACTGCGATGCTTCTTGTTGGAACACATTTTGAACATCTTCTTTCCCAACAATTTCCACACAACTAGCAAACGATACTAACGCTGCTATTATTGCGATTTTCATATTGTAGTTGTGTTATTCTGCTGAAAATACCCTTTTGAATGCGGATCCGGGATTTTATATGTTTTTTGGGATCCAAACTGTGGGGAGCGTGCAGCTACCAGATCTCGGACCGCGATAATCCCAGCATAAAGGATGACGCAGGATACCGCATGCGTCTATTCATTCATGCATGCAGGTTAAACCAAATTCGGGGAA
This sequence comes from Blastobotrys apis, assembly GCA_030557665.1. NCBI lineage: Eukaryota > Fungi > Ascomycota > Dipodascomycetes > Dipodascales > Trichomonascaceae > Blastobotrys > Blastobotrys apis. The sequence goes on from JAKTPN010000248.1 coordinate 94,369, forward strand.
ATTTTTGGTTAAACTAAGAAACATTGCTCAAAAAATTACCGGAGTATTACATACGGGAGTTATATACCACTTAGACTAGGAAAAGATCGCGACACTGCTAGCCGTTCTCGGCGTTGGGCTGAATTCCGTAAAAACGGTGGCTGCGGTGGTGGCATTAATGCAGCAGAAACAGACTGTGGGGTAGAGGAGTCATCAACTGCTGGTGATGCAGAGAGAGACAACTTGCTCAAATCCAGTAAAACAGGGTTGAAATTGGTTTCAAGTGAATCTCCAGGGAAAGTACCAATAGCAGCAATCGATTTTGGTCGCGCATATTCAACCATATCTTCAAACTGATACCGTGAGAGTTGTGACAACAACGTGTACATGCATGGTGCGTTGGTACCATGCCACAGATCAAGTAAATGGCCCAATAACAATTCGCTAGACTGGAGTTGTTCACGGATCAATTCAATTGGGCCAATCTCCATCATTCGAGCTAACATTTGTACCCCGACGCCAGCCAATTTGATGCTATACTTGGATAGTTTCACCGTCGTGGTTAGCAATGCAATCATACCCAAACGCCGATGCGATACCACCAATTTGAGTAATGTATACTCAATCCCAATATTATTGCAATGGCCGACTGCACAAAACAAAGAACAAATCATTGTAGAGAACAAATCCACCGTATATTCATCAGGAATATCCTCCAGTTCAACCCCAGCATAGAATTCGATATTCTTGTACAAGACATTTACCAATGAATTCAGAGTTTCAGACAATACAGAAGAATCGACTCGGTCTACATTAAGCCCTTGAGTAGCTCGAGTAAATTGCTGTGTTTTTTTGGAGTCAAAATGTCGTAGCGGGATCGGTGGCAAGCACCGTGCAAACATTTCAGTCAACATCTGGACAGTGATTGGATCACCATCCATTTCCCAAAGTCGTTTTGACGTTTCAAATATCAAATGACACAATGTAGCTAGAGATGACAGAGGTGGTGACAAAACTGTGATTGCTCTATTATATTCAGATGGGCCATTGGGGGTCGCCATGTTATATTCCAAACAGCCAGCAGACAATGCTAAAAGCCGCACAAATGAGCCGCTTTCAAAACACCGACTCGCGTTATCCAGTGCTTCAAACAACACATCATAATGGATCCGTTTGATCTCGGTAGACAAAACGCCATCTGGAATTGAAAATGATTGAGCAATGAAATCACAAGCATACTGATCACCAATAAACGGTACTGACAACATCCCAGTAGCCACCACTGTTTGGAACAGATCTCTTGCATTCTGAGCCAACGCTACATTTGGACTATCAACCAACCGCAATAAAGTACCCATGTATGGCAATAATGCAATAGTAGCCAACTCACTCCCCAAAGCACTGTTGCCAGTGTGGTGTACCAGGTCAAAAATATCTGCCAGAGCTTGACTAGAGTTCCGTTGAAGTTCATTACTGCATTTTTGAAAATTGATGAACATGTCGACTAGGAAAGATACACTGTTTGCGTCGAAACTTGGTTTAATAATATCCGTAAAAAATTGTTGACTGTCGATTTCAATTGTCTTGATCGTTTTGAACTGTTTTGCCAATGTCAACGGGCCGGGAATGTGACAACCTTGATCCAACATGTGCAACCCTTCAACCTGAGGTGGCAACTTGTTGTGTAATTGTGGAATATAAATATGCATGACAACCGTAACAGCCAATGGAACGATCAAGCGGTCATTATTATTCAAATAACCAATAACATTCATTCGTTCATAAACCGTATCCAGCGCTGGCATTTGAAGAGCCCTGCAAAGTTCAAACGCCGCCGAAACCAAATCTTGAGTTTGGTTCTGATCATGAAACCGCTGAATTTCCATCGACCAATGCCATGTACGTAAGGAATTCGCCACCAACTCACTGCCAGGATAGTCTAATGCTGAAATATCGTGCTTGAATTCATGGTAGACTGTTTTTATATCGTTCTTGATCAACACCACCAACTCCCTCGCCGAGCCTGGTAGTCTTTGACGAATGGACTGTAACTTTTGATCCATGATATCCCAGAAATATACAAAAAGAAGGGAGACGACAACTTTCACAAAAACAAAAAACAAAAAACAGAAAAGAATGAATTAGAAGGTGTTTTATACGAAGGCGCTAAATGCATAATTCGACCTGTCGTAATTCCTCACTCTGCAAGTCAACGACCCTAACCCCAGCAGCCTTCAAATTTTTAGTAGTCTCGGCATCCTTATCAGGATATACTGATTTCGAAGTTTCACGTATGATATATGTTGGCCATGCTAAAGCTGCTGAATCAATAGCGGTATTGAAAACACAGAAATCAAACGCCAATCCAACCACAAAAACATGAGTAATGTCGTGTTTTCTCAATTCGCCCTCCAATTCAGTCTTATGAAGACCCCATACATCCTTGAAAGCTGAATAATATTCCCGATCTTGCAGCATTCCTTTTTTAATTTCGAGATCGGTTTTTTGCAGATCAAACTCTGGTGCATATTCTGCTCCTTTGGAATTCTGCACACAGTGAACTGGCCAAACTCTCTGAGCCTTTGCGAGACCCTGGCCAATTGGATGATCGAAATTTACTGTCGTATATGGTTCAACATTGTTATTCACCGCAAAAGAACAATGATCTTTTGGATGCCAGTCACGAGTTGTTATTTTTAGTGTCCAGTTGAGGTCCAACAAGGAGTTGATAATAGGGATCACATCGCGCCCGTCAGCCACCGCCAATGTTCCATCCTTTTTTAGTTAGTTTGATTTTGAGTCGTGAATAGACCAAGTGCATACAGGTGGAAGGAAATCCTAACCGTTATTAGCTATTGCATAAAATATATCACGTTATCGATACCTCTTGTAGATCTACTAAAATCAACGCAGGTCGCATTTTTTTTGGTAGTTGGTGATGTTACAAAGGAGGGATTTTTTGGTCCGTCCAAATTTATTTCAAACTGAGAAAAAAGTTGCGTACATACTTTTATCATAGCACGAAGAAAACACTTTTATTTCTTTTTTTGGCTGTTTAGCTATTCCTATTTAATCTTTCTCCGTTAGTTCATGATACCCACACGCAACCTCGGAATAGCTGAAAAGCGGAAATGGCATTACATTTCTTTAGTCGGACCAGTCATACGGGGCGCGCTGAAACAGCTATTTGACCACATTATTGGCAAAAAAAAGCTATAGAAGCTTGCTTGTAATCTATAAGCGAGTATTCCTACGCCGAAAGATGGTGCAGAGTTTGGATGCTTGTGAGTTTGATTTGGTCCTAGTACTACCTTTCTCATATATGGTGATGCGGCTGACACCGTCATGGTTTCACCAAGGATATGGTCGCGATTTTAAATGCATTACTTGATTTTAAATGCATTACTTGCGGCTTGTGTGGAATCAATAAACTATCAACAATCGAGGTGGTGGGTTATGTACCAGTTGTAGTGATCACATCAATTCTCGAGCCCCTTTTCTCAATATGTATATGCGCCTACAAGATATTTGCCACTTCGTCGACCTTTCTAACCCCTTCTTTTCCTTTTCCTTCTATTGTCAACCTAAATCCACCCATGTTTCAGCGCACTAGTGTAAACAAAATCATAACATAATATTAGTAAATAACAAGCGATTTAGGAGCATTAGAACCCTTGGCCGTGATCCTCTATCACAGTCAAAATGCAGCTTTATACCCTCGTGACTGAAAGTGAGACCTAAACGTCTATTTCAGACCAGGCCCTGACCATCCCGTCAGGATTCTTCTATAGAAATGCCAAATGAGCTAGGACCAGGATATACACCCGGTCATGTGTAAATCACGGTCCTCGCTCAAAAGAAAAGAAAGAAACCTATAGGCAAGCTAGCTTCATATATATGAGCAAAATCAGCTAGGACTGAGATTTACACTTTCCGTCCAAAACATAGCTTAGGCAGTTGTGAGTTTAAAACTCACTTCTCCCCAAGTTTAGACTTTGGGCAATGATACGGAGGTCTAAGGAAGCGAGACTGGGTTTACATACCACGTGTACATCTCAACCCAGGTCCATTTTGGCAAGATCTGCACCATATACACCCACAGTTATCGAGCATAGACCACGATATACCGATCTCTGTGTAAATTGTAGTCCAAGCTCGGTTATGTGGTTTTCGGCGGGTAGGAATTTATCGGGAGTGTGTTGTCTCAAATTTGTGAGCCGCATAAAACCTCGCTAGTTAGGTTAACTAGCAACACTGGCCCCTAAGATAAAACGTCTAGTTTCATAGTTGGCAAGCAGCAACCCGCGAATACCAATTCGCGCTATTCTTTTATGTCATTCCAGCAAAGCTTTCATTAAAAAAACTCTAAATAGCTGCTTCGAACAAGGACTTTGAAGGCCCAGAACAGATAACGATGATTTCTCAAACACTGCCAAACCATCATTTATTGAGACCTGAAAAGAATCAGCGTACATTTATGATCATGCAATTGAAGCTCGCTATCGCGGTTATCGCCGCATGTCCTGCAGCATTGGCGCAAAGCGGTGATTTACATCCAAACCAGATGGAAATGCCCGCTCCACTGGAGATGGGCTCACCAGGTGCTGCTGCTCCATCACCAGGAGTACGGCCACCGGTAGCCGCAAGTCCATCAGCTGCTACAAATCCAATTGGTTATCCATCACCGGCCAAAACAATAGCTACAAGCCCAATGCCTGGATATCCATTACCGGAAAAGCCGCCAGGAGGGCCCCCAGGACTACCAGAACAGGCCAGACCAAAACCAACAAGAGCCTATTATCCTTTAGATGAAGTAATGCCATCTTGGCGACCAGCTAAAACATCCTGGCGGCCAATTGAACCAAATCCGTATCGACCAAATCAGGATCAATATGAAGGAGGAGGCAACCGTCCATATCAGGCAAACCCACCTAACCGAGGTAATCCATATGGACAACAGCAGGATCTGTATCAGGGAGAGAGAAGTCTATACCAGGAAGACCCACGTTACCAGGGAAGTCTGTATGGGCAACGACCGTCTCGGCCAGACCGGTACCCGCCAAACCCGTATCGGCCGAATCAATATCAACAAGGGAATCGTCCATATCAGGGAAATTCATACGGGGCAAACCCATATCAGGGAAATCCGTATCAGGGGAACCTATATAGGGGAAATCAATATGGGCGAGAGGATATGTATCAAGGAGGGGGCAACCCATATCAGGACGACCTACCATACTACGGAAATTCGTATGGACAACAACCGAACTCTTACCAGCGGTATCGACCAGATCCGTACCAATGGAGCCGATATCAAGAAGGAAATGATCCATATCAGCCAAACCCACCTCGCCAAATGCATCCGTACGGCGTACCACGACGCTCGGGAGACGACTGGCCTTATGAACGTCCACAGTATCAGGCGAACGGCCCATATCAAGCCAATGCGCATTGCCTGCCATCGTACCCGCAATATCAAGACAGCCCAGGGTCGAAACCAGGGTCAGGAGGAAGAGCAGGGTGGAATCAGCACAATCAACCAGGTCGAAGCAACCAGGATATGGACACGCCAGAGTATGCGGACTCTCAATACCAACGGCCACCAGCTAGCGGCGATAGCAGCAGCGTTGCTTCTTCTGGTAGGCAAAGGGATGTACCAATCACTGCAGGGGGTACAATTGCGTCTAACTTCGTGGCTTCTAACATTGAGTCCATTGCTATAGATGCGGGTGTGTCTTCTGCGGGTACTGACATGACTGGAGACAATAGGGCGGACCCGGGAGGGCGGCCGGCTGCAGGGTTAACAGCAGTTCCATCAATACCAGAAGGATCCTCAATGCCAGAAGAATCGTCAATGCCGCAAGAATCCTCGATACTAACGACATACTTACCCCCTGACGTTTCCTCTATGCCAGATGAATCCTCAATTCCAGAACAATCATCGGTTCCGCAAGACTTTTCAATACCGATACCGGAGAGGTTCTTACTGACAAAAGCTTCCTTCATCCCGCAAGAATCCGCAATGCCAGAGTTGTCCCCTACGCCTGAGGAATCCGCAATGGCAGAAGATCCCTTGCTTGCAACCGAGCCGACAGGCTCTGTAGAGGCTTCATACTCTGGAGAGACATCATATGCTGGTGAATCATCAATCTCTATATTATAGTCTTATATGATAAGTTATTATAATGTATGGAAGTATATAACAGAGATTATGGAACCAGTTATTCTAGTTCTTTACCTGAAAATAATTGATACTTTTTCTTTATTATTATTATTACTACTACTATCCTCACTTTGTCTGGCTCTTCTGTTCCAATTTAATGTTTGCAGACAATGAATGGTATCAGATCTGATCTGAAGAAGATCGCTTGGTGGTTTTATAAAGTCGAGAAGGCCTCACGTATGCAAGGACCCAGATATGCAGGCGACCAATGTGCCATAAAAATTTCCACCAGCCCATAGATCTCAAGCGATCGTGAGTCCTTGTAGCCGCAGAAGTGGATGCTTGTGAGCACTAATGAGCGAAGCTCGGTAGCACCATCAATATTTACCTGATAAGTACCAAGTTAACTACCATCTCAAGTAGATAAAGATTCATGACTTCATACAGTTGGATTATAACTTGATTTCCAAATAAATGGGTCTTGTTTCATACCTCATGTAGGAATTCATAATAGGATCAAAAGTAAAATAGAGAATAGATTGGATCACGGAACGATAATGGTTCAAGTGATCAATTGAAGAAGAAGCTTAAAACTGATCGAAGAGAAGTTTTAAGAAAAAGGAGTTTTCTGAAGAAGAATTGATTTAAACCAATAAATGTTTTCAAAGTAGATATTGAATACACAAGATTATTTGATGTCTAAAGAATATGAAAATTACTGGAAATATAGACGAGTATTTATAGTGTTTGTAGAGATAAAAACACTTGGAAAAATAACCAATTGAAATGCGGCAAAGTGGTGCCGTAAACTAGTGAAAAGAAGCTAGTCCTTTTATGGATACAACAATGTTAAATTGTCGTATTCACGATATGAGGATGTTGAGGCAACCAAATAGGAAGTCAACCAGATGCAGTAGTCGGGTTGCTGGGGTTACCAGTGGTCACATGATCTGGGATACCAGCGGTCACGTGGTCAGGACTCTGGGTGCTGACAATGCTACTATCCTGACCAAAGCACAGGAGGGATGTGAGGAAATAGGGAAACAGATTGGTTCAATCCAAAAGGGAGTGGTATATTAGAGTGGTAGTTTTTCGTAATAAAAAGAGGACGTTTCCCTTGCTGAATTTGATCGGCAGGCTGGCTTGTTCGGCGTTTTATCGACTACAGCCGCACTAGATTTCTAAGGAGTCGACACGGCTGCTTTGCGCTTAGATTCAGCCTTAAACCGATTTTGCATTGGCAAAGTTAGCGAACTTTTTTCGAGGTAGAGACACAAATATGCGAAAAATATAAATTAAAAGTCAGTGTCGGAAATTCTCAGGTGAGGATGAGCTGCGCAATGGCAATTAATTAATTCAAAAGCGAAAATGTATTAGACTACTAAAACTGAGTCTAGAAAAAATCCAACCGAAGAAATACATTACTTACTCAGTGGCTGAAGACTTGAAACTCGACAATTACTACATGCCTTACTGTGCTTTCCCACCCTGCACCTCAACCAATGAACTTATGCTGATACTCAGTTCTGATATCATTCGCCAGTTTCAACGATTCCTTGGTAATATCCAGCCCTTCTTTAATAGCATCAATTTCCAAATATGGGCAAGCCAGAAGAGCCTTTTGACATCTTGTTGTATCTTCTACCCCAGCATTCAAAACGCCATTGATATGGACCGCCACCTTTACCAGAAACTTTTCATCCAATCCACACCTTGATAAACATTCCAACATTCTACCAGCAGCCTCAATATTTTGCTTCGCAAATTTGATTTGGGAGCTGACTCTCGGCCAAGGGATAGGTATGGTTGTATCTTTAACATCTTGATCCGCCTCAATTTGTAGCTCTGTCACCCGTGGCGCCTGATGAAATCTATCACTTTTTTTGCATCTCTTCCGTTCCTTTTTCAAAATATTTTTGGAACCTTGGTCCTTCACTTTCTTTGCGAAAGTCTCTAAATAGTTCCTTGTCTCTTGCTGACAATCCACAAAGTCAACTATGGGGCCTATAATTTACAGGAGTGGGTTAGTCTTGAATCGACCCAGTGCGCATGGAACCATACCGCTTTTGCATTTTTTCCCTCTCTCAGCTGAAACTAAGCTAGTAAAGATTTCAGTTATTTCCTTTAGCAGTTTAGCAGCTTTTGCAATTTCCTCATTTTTCTTAGCCATGGTTTTGTTTTGTGAAATTTGGAGATAAGCGCGCTTGTCAAAAAAGTAAAGGGGCGCCACAGCTGCGTTGACTTGCATATAAACTAGCGCCTCAAATCAAAATCTAGTGCAGGCACAAAAATTATCCACCACCACAATCCGGGTATAAATATCTTTGGATTTCTCTTATTTTTCTCTTTTCCTTGAAACAACAATCATGCCGAGATATACGACCCACTTTCAAAATTCTCCAAAACCAGCAGCCCCACAAGGCAGTCAACTTCCACAATTTAAGGTCAATCTCACATCTGGTGTGGGAATTAAATCTGGTGGTCAGGCTGATGATGAGTCCGATAGTGATGATGGAATTCCACCAGTTGTTGATGAAGCAATCAGGCTAAGAATGGACAAACTCCGGAAAGAGCTGGACAAAATTGACAGCAAATTGACTCCGGATTCATCTGCAGGTCGGTATAAGTATGAAATATGTGTTACACAGCAGAACCACCTCCTGTCCAAGGTACAATCGGTAATGTCTATTGAAAATGTCCCAGGGGCTGGAGAGTTATTAGGTACACATTTTGAGGTGAATATGTCTGTGATGCTTGGCCTTGTCAAGACTAAGATTTTACATGCCAAAGAAACTGCTACTGAATTGGGTTGTGTACGTGGGTGGATCGAACTAACTGGCGAATTTGACAAGGCTTCAGAAAAACAAAAGGCCAAATGGGATGAACAGTTCGATGGGATGAGTCCGGAAGAGAAGAATAAAAAGCTTGAGGTCTTCAAAAAGAACGCATATTTAGCTCTTGAAGGATTGCACGCGGCTGCAAAAAATCGGGGAAGTGATGTCCATATGATCACCGACCACAGCGGGTGCGTCTCATTTCAATTTGACAGCAAATACTGGGCCGAAAAGGAGACTTATGGAAACATTGGTGGGTCTTCAGCTTATAATCCACCCCGGTTAGGCTACACTGCGATTTCGGTTGAAACTCATCCGGTTTCAAGAACGAGTGAGGCCATACAGGCCAAGCTTTTTAAGAAATGCGATGAAGAAATAGGATCATTACCTGGTGGCAGGGACTGTATTGTGTGCTAAAGTAGTTGTGATTTGAATTTATATTTTCTCTTTAAATTTTTTTTTTTTTTTTGTATAAGCTCGTTTTTTTAAATGTTTCAACTTCTTCACTATATAACACCTGAGCCGCACAATATCAATATCCCGATAAGAAAAAAATCCAGCGCCTTTTCATTCAAGAACCTTTTTCTGCAACAAAACAATCACTAGGAATGGCTATAGCTACTCAAACTGTCTCGGAAAGCGGTGCTGTAGGGCCATGGTTTTTTAATACGATGCTAATGCTTTACTCACTTGCTGCTGTGGGGAACGATGATCCGCAAATCGGTTATGTCGGTATGGCGTTTAAAGTCACCCCTCTTTGCAAAAATACTAATGTTTTTATTTATTATAGAGGAGCTCGTCAATACAGTCAACCTTTTTGTTGCTAAAGAAGCCAAGCAAGTTTTGAAAATACACAATCTCGCATTTCCTACCGTTATAGCGCCGCCGATATTGTATAAACGTTGTATGCACCATATCAGTGCATTTAGTGATAGAATTGAGTACACAGAAAAACGTGGCTTAATGGAAAGCAACGTTCAAAAAGCCGAGAGGATATGTACTGGGAGGCCATGCGGTTTTGTTTGGCCAGGATTGATGCGAAATTACTTTCAAATTGCTTTAGCAATAAAATATGACCGGATCTTGAGAGAAATTACCAACCCCATGTGGCTGACCACCGGGTTTGTCGAAGATCTCAGAGGTATTGTACACGACTCGAGATTGAAGGCTTCTCGGGATGCTTTTGAAGTCTGGTTTCAGTTGGATGTGCGAGCTGGGATGGGAAGTGCCACTCGACATGTATACGGGTTGTATGATTGGGGCAGTCAAATTGTTGTTCCATATTTGGGGCATTCGATGACACAAGGACCGGGACCGCGACCACCACCAGTAGACCGTCAAGTTGAAGATGAGTTTGTTGGGTTGTGGTGTTATGGTGGTATGATTGGAGATTTCAATGATCTGAACGAGGAGACTACTGGCGCGGGAGAAAGTGCGACCAATGGTATGGAAGACAGTGATAGTGAAATGGAGGGAACTACTGATATCGATGAAAGTTCTGGTAAAGATGAGGATAAACAAAACATTGGCCTACTAGAAATCGGAAAACCGCCAGAGCCGACGCAATCCGATGTAGGATGGTTACCCCCGCTTATGAACATGCTACCACCAGAAGGAGAATTACTCAAGAACGACTTGCCATTAAATCCTATGTGGGACACACTACTACCAGAAGAAGATCCAGTATTTGAGCGGGAGTTTCCGGAAAATCCGTTTGAGCAAGAGTTCCCAGAGAATCCGCTTGGTAAAGGGATATTTCCAGAAGTGCCATAAAGAATTGATCCAGATGCACTACGACGGGATCCAGATTTTCCCAACCGGTTAAAATTTTGACCGAAATAGAGGAAATGCTGGAGGATTTTATTTTATTTCAATTTTTATTAGCTGTAAGTAGCTGTTGTTTGTATGACCTCTTGCGTTGGTTTGATACGTATCTTTAATAGCTCTGCTTTTTTTGTATGGCATATGATTGAGCCGCATTATATCCCGTCAAGAAAATTCCAGCGCGTCTTTTCTTCCAAGAACCTTTTTTTGCCAAAACACAATCACCGAAATGAATATAGCTAACCAAATCACCCATTTAACCGGTTTTGCTTCTATAGAGACATGGTTTAATGGTACAATGGGACTGCTTTATTCCCTTGCCGCTGCGAGGGATTTAGACCAGCAAATGGGGTGTGTCGGTACGGCGTTTAATGAACCCTTTTTGTAAAAAACTGCTAACACCCGATATTACAGAAGACATAGCACTCACCGTTAACGGAAATGCTTTGCTAGAAGCGAATCAAGCACCGCAAAGATATAACTCGGTAAATCCTACGGAAGTAGTTCCGCTATTATGGGACGATTGTATGGATGAGATCAGGCAGTATGTATTATACCGCAGAGAACCGCCTCACCGGACCCGTTGGATAATCACCAGAAAACGTACCAGGCAGCAGCTGACAATAATATTAGAGGAACGACGGTGAATAATAGGGGTCTTGCGAATGACAGCCGTATGATGCAGGTTAGCAGTGAAGCGGCAAATGGTAACGAGTGGAATACTGGCCCGGAGGAGGGTAGTTGCGACTATTGGGAAGAGACTGAGTATGTGCGAGAGAGAAGAGAGTGGTGGTACGGTGAGTGGTGATGTAGAGGAGAAAAAAATACTGATATGAGGGAGAGTGTCCTATTTGGAACAAATTGTTGGTTGTGAATGTCCTAATACAAACAATCACCAGAATAAAAGGACCATTTGCAGCAGAAATTGCTGGGAATTAGAGTGGTTCATCCGCCGGGGTTTGAACCAGCTCATCGATAGCAATAGCTTTCAACTCGTAAGTAGTTTCGTCGATGTAAAACAAATTTGTTGATGGCGACGATGATCGGCAGTCCTAGTAAGAAGCAGAAGCAAAGAGTTGAACCAAAGTCCCACCCCTCCTCAACGGCACCGACTGACATCGTACAAGAACAAGACAACAAGATGAGTTTGACAGGTCATGAATTGGAGCTATTCCTTTACACACCAGCAACTCGCCCGTTCCCGCCAAAATATTTAGAAAATCGATGGAAGAAATCGAAATCGAATTTTCCGCGGGCTCAAGGAATTGAAGCTGATTGAAAACAGTTTGATAAAATGTTGATGGAAATACCAGGCTCTGACATAGAGTTGATTTAAAAAGTTTACTTTTTTGTATTTGCACGTTTGTTGTGCTTTTAGCTAGTAACGAGATTTTGAGGTTTGGCGCCGCACGTCCTGCATGTTTCATATCCAGCCTGCTGGGTTTCAGCCAATACGGACAAGCAGACAGGTCCTCAAAACCTCAAAACCTCAAAAAGCAACAGAAAATTTCAGGCTATTTTTTTCGCTGCGGTAGGTAGCAACGGGTGCCGAAATAATTTAGATCTCGACTCGTTAGGTCAAACAAGGGCTCACGAATGGAATGCGTCCGAACAATATACAACTTTGGAAGAATCTATATGAACTGCAGCTTTGATCATTATCGCGATCCGATTTGCAATTGTACTTGCAGTTGTACGAAATGACCTCTTCCTCAGTTTTGGGTTATGAAACGCAAAACAAAAAAAAAACAAAAAAAAACTAGCATTAGGCTGCTTTAAATTTTGAAACTATAGCGTTGTATATTCTACAATAAAAAAGGAAAATCCTAAGTATAAAAAGCCAGAACTTCCTGTAGTTCTGAAGTGGCTGATGGAATTGCAACACACAACTTTCTTTCCTGACAGTTAACCAAAACTACATTTCAAGAACAACAAATGATGATTTTCAGTATCGGACCTTGGCCAGAACCTTGCCCATGGCCAAGGCCAAAGCCTACAAAACCTAAGCCCTCCAAATAAACACAAGGTCGAAATGTTTTGAATTGTTTTGTATTATAAGTATTAATAAAACTATAATGTATATATATAACTATAATGTATATATATAACTGATCAATTAGCGCGCCCAGCCGCATCCGCATTAGCTTCAAAAATTCTCAACTAAAGACCATGTTCAACAATGCTTCAAACCTAGCGTACACACACAATAAGCATATCAACTGAGGAGGAAGGGTAGGAAGTGCCATGCCAATTTAGACGATGGCGCGACAGTTGGTTGGCTTAAAGTTGAGCTTTTCCATTATTAGCTCATACAAATGAGCCGAGCCGCACAAGATATCCCAGCAATAGGAAAAACTACAGTGGTTGTTCTTTGGAAAAAACCTTGCAAAATATAAATTAATGAATATTGCTAGCCACACCACCAGATTAGAGGAAGGAATTTTCAGAAAGTCATGTTTCAATGGCACGATGGACATGTTGGGCTCTCTTGCTGCTGTGGGGAATGATAACCCGCACATGGGGTATGTCGGTACGGCGTTTAATGAACCTTTTGCTTTTGCAAAATACTAACATTCAATTACAGAGACAGTAGTGAAAACAGTGAACTACGTTATTTTTGAAGAGGCGAAACAAACAAGGGAAAGATGCAAGTTCGGAAACCCAGATCCGATGGCTGTAATGCCACAACCATGGAACCGTTGTATGGGCGAGATCCATAAATTGAGAGGGAGGGTAGAGTACACGCCAGAACGTCTGAACATAGACAAAAGAACAGAGCTAGCTGAGGCGATATGTACTGGGAGATCCCAAAACTTTTTTTGGCCCGGATTGATTCGAGACTACTTTCGACTTGATTTGGCGACTAAGTATGAATGGCTATTGAATGGAGACACCAACGCCAAGTGGCTGACCGACAAGTTTGTGCATCAAATAAGAACTATTGTACAACCATGGAGATTCTCGTCTTTTAATAGCGCCATGAGCGTCTGGATTGAGTTAAAAAGCCAGGTTGACCAACGAACAGCCACTCCTTATGCATACGCGTTGTATGAAATGGGCCATCGAGTGTTTCGTCACTGCGATACAAGTCCGGTAGTACAGAATGGGGAAGAGCGTACTCTTGACGAGATAGGTATTGACACTAGTGAGAGTAATAACACCACTCAACAACCGGAAACCCCAGAAACGCCTATTCAGAACACACAACCAGCAGAAGACCAAGCATTTGCGCAAGAATTGCAAGAAAAGCTCGAGAGACTAGCAGCCGATCAACTTGCTGGAGTATGGAAACAGGGAAGTATTTATACTGACGAGTTCTGATAACACAAACGCCTGAGTAATTTCAGTTTTAAATTCTATAAGCCGTTTCTATAGCATATTAAAAAAAATACAAAGCCGCAGATCTTGCGGCAAGATGCTCCAAATCAGGTATATTCTATATCCTCCTCGTGTGGCACAATACGGGCATCACCATTATTATCCCCATAAGCATCCATCCTTTGTGCCAAGAAATTTCTATCAAAATGAGACACGTTGCCTAGATCATCCACGACCCAAATGCCCTTGGACTGCACAGTGTACAACCGGGGACGCTGCCACGGCTTCGCCAACGACACCACACACAGCCGCGATTCTGGGCTGGCGTAGTTCTCCACGGGATATGTGTATAATAAGGCCACGTGGCGCTCTGTGGGTGTACTGCAATCGATTGTCCAATGGCCACCCCGCTCTACACGCGGCAAACTAGCGACTACATCCCAGGGTATCAGATCGTCCACTGGAGTTTCAATCAGATTTTCGAGAGTGATAACCTTAAGCTCATTTGAAATTTTGTCGATGCAATAGAAATGGGTTAAGGATAAACTGAAGCAGCTACGGTCAAGTGGTAGTATGCCGTTTCCGCTGAACGGTTGCGAACTAAAACTGCTCAAATTCCGGCGCAGTACAGTATGGTCTCGGCAGTGGGTATCAGTTGAAGGCGTATCACTGCAGTCAATAAGATGCAGAATCCCCCGATGCCAGTTTATAACCGCGATATGGCGCATAGTTAATAGTACAATCTCGGGCAAATAATCGTTCAGATCCTGTTCCCACTCCCACGCAAAGTGTGCCAATGGACCAGTGTCGGCACCAGGAATGCTACCACCAGATCTTCCAATACTTCTAACCATACCAGTGAGCTCAGAGTACATTACAAACCCCATACAATTGTCAACGCAGGTGTGCATAACATATGGGGTATCCGCATCATCCTCATCCACAAGTAGGTCATCCATGTACACAGGACTATGAAATGCGTAGTTGAGACGTCGTTGCCCCGGGAAATGCAACTCAGAAAGAAAACTTCCATTGCCTTGATCCCATACCAGACTTGTGAGTTCATGATTGTGCGCCCGATTAACCCGAAATGTCCGTTGTGCGAAATTAATCATCACCATTTCCCCCTGGATGACAAAATGAAAGTTTTGAAAAAACTCTGGGTCACAATGTGCCAAATACCGAATGTTGATATCATCTGTCACGACGATATCTACGTTGTTGAAATCTGGGGTAAAATCGGCATCAGTCGTCGCATCTGCCAGATCTGGATTCTTGTCATTTCTGGTTGGAGCTAATGCTTGACAAGTGCGGGAGTAAATCAAATAGCTGTGAAACACCCTTCCGTAACTCCATGGAGAATTCGCCATAACTTTGTCGATTTCCAAGTCAGATGCGTGTGATACCGGTCGAAAATTCGAACACAGTCTC
The DNA here is from genome assembly GCA_030557665.1 of Blastobotrys apis. Lineage (NCBI taxonomy): Eukaryota > Fungi > Ascomycota > Dipodascomycetes > Dipodascales > Trichomonascaceae > Blastobotrys > Blastobotrys apis. The sequence continues at coordinate 109,918 of JAKTPN010000248.1, forward strand.
TCCATTATACCATCATGCTCCAGCACTTGTCTCCAATATGCACAAGTACGGTGTATGTTCAACAAATCTTCAAAGCTAGCATATTCCAAAACCAAGCCTAACAATTCAGTAGGAAGGGTAAGAATAGGAGAAAAATGGGGAGCCCGAACAAGGTCCATCTCGAATTTAAACGATGAGGCATGGATGTCGGGATAAGGTTCAATTTGTGTTTGTAGTAGACTTGTGCACGCGACACAAAAACTGTAAATATCAGCAATTAATTAAGCTCTCCAGATCATACGGAATGGGAAATAAATTTATCAGCCACTAGCTAGCTCGACATTATTTCACAGGTCTGTGCCAAGTAATTATGCCGCACTCTAAATTGGTACTAATTGAAGCCGCCGAATTTATACATCCATTTCCCCACTCATTCCGTCGCAATGGTAAAACTAATGAATACAAAGTATTGATGCAGCGTTCGTGCTAAGAGCTCCGTCTGCCATAGTTACAGCAGTTGCTACCCCAGACTTGTATCTGGATCATTTAGCAAAAACTTTCAAAACTTTTCATTGTCTTTCGAGCGTTGTTTCCGTTTTTGGATACCGACGGGATTCCAGACCCTTGCGAAACAATCCCCCCAGGTGTCTCACTTGTTGATGACTTTAACCGCGCCCTACTTTGGACAGGTTGTCTTCAAGCCTCCTAGATTCTTCAAGTCCTCGAGAAGGCAAAAATTCAAAAGACAGAAAATATAATGCAATATTTCAATATTACAATGCACTTTTTACAAATAAATAGAATAAATAAACCCCTTCCATGTCTCTTTTTGTTATCTCGTTGTTTTGACTAGTCTTTCCACGCAGTCTTGATCTGACAAATACCTCAACGACTCTAAACTTAACTTGGCGTCCAAATCCTGGCTCAAAGAGCCTCTTCTAGAGTACACTCCTCCTTCATGTTTTATACGATTTTCAATTTCTCTTATATCGTCTGTACCTGTACCTTGTTTAAATCGAACAATATACCCTCTCAACGACTTGTCCTCCTTGATCCGAGAAAATGGCTTTACACGCGTAGATGTGGTGCTAGTACTACCTCCGCCAGTTGGTGATAATGGATTCGGCAAAACTGGTGTAGTATTAATAGGTGTTAATCTGTTTTTGAATCTGTTCTGTACAGGCTCGGTCGAAGCAGTCGGGCGTTGAATAACTGAAGAAAGGTCCAAAGTTCCTATCATCATCTTTTTTTGTTTGTTTTATATATATCACACAACCATAACTGATAAGGAGTAGAAATAAAAATTCAGGAACATCTCAGATATTTATATAAAAAAGGGAGCATGGGGTAATTATAGCAGTGGAAAAAAAAAAAAAAAAAGAGTTTGAAAGTCAAACGTGACTCGGAGTGATATCTCTAAAAGGAAATCCACATCAAGCGCTGTGTTTTTTTTTTTTCCTGCATGCCGCAACCATCGTACGGCGCCAAAAAAAGGTTAGGGCGGTGAACAATAAAAAATGTCACTTTTAGTTACTGTATTTATTCTATATTCATCATTATGGTGTAATAGTTTGTTTTTATTATGAAGCAAATGTGTCGGATTGCCATTAATTCGATTGTTTGCTGGTTTGCCATTGTGTGGGTGGATTTGTTTTTCTTGTTTTTGCCGCCCAACAAGACACTTTGATCCCGATTTGTTCTTGGTCACAGTTGCGTGTTTTTCTTTTGAGCCGCAGCTGAGGATCTGCGCAGGTGACGATTTATTGTTCTTTTTTTACTTTGCATTAATTACTTGCCGTTACTACTAGAGTCTTGCGGTTGAACGTTTTTGAACATATTCATTTGTCCCTAGATAGTTTCATAATTCGGTCAATACAATAGTGATGTGCTATATCTGCGATTGCTGCTGTACAAACTTCAACCTCATAACTGGAGCCTGACGCGAGTGGTTTTGACCATTTGGCACCATGAGAATCTACCAATTTATCAAGAAATTCGTGAATATGTTTGTCTGAGCTGCCTTGTGCGAACCGAATCAGGAAATATCCTAGGTTATTCGAAGGGTTTGTCCAGTCACTTCCCCTTCGCATTGGCTCCTCAGACTGGCAATCATAGCGTGAAGGGTTATCTTTCTTGATAAACTTCTCCTGGGCAAACTCTGGAGCTTCAAATTCAGTTCGACGAGTTATTGGTCTTCTTATAATTTCATCCTCGGGGACGACGTTGTCTTTGAAGGCAAACATGTGTTTAATAATGTAATTGGGTAATAATGAGATGAATAGAAGGTCACCCAGAGACATTGAATTTATAAGAAATATGACAATGTTTTTCATAGTCTTGTCGTGCAAGAATGCATCGAATCTGCTTTTACGAATCTGTTGGAAATGCCCAATTAAGCCGCACAATTCACAAATTCCGCTGAGGAGAAAGGCGCGCCTCTAGATGCCGAAGCCGCCCTTCCAAGTGCATTACCATCAATTTTTATTTTCTCCACTCCACAATGACCGTTTCTCCAAGCTTTTACGCATTTGGGTCAAATGGTAACTACCAACTTGGATTAGGACATGACAACGACGTCGATACACCCGCAAAATGCCTGAATGGGGTAAATGTTAAACAGGTTGCCAGTGGGGGCAATCATACTCTTTTGGTGGGTGAAGATGGAAGGCTGTACGGCAGTGGATTAACAGAGAAAGGCCAGCTGGCTGGCGAAAAGCAGCACGTAATTGAATGGGAACCAATCTACACAGGATTCGGTGTAAAATTAGCATCAGCAGGTTGGGAGTTTTCCGTAATTGTTGGTCATGACGATACTGTATGGACCGCGGGATTCGGGTTTAAAGGTGAACTAGGTATCGACAATGTGACAGAATTGCCAGCATTTCGTCAGATTCCCAATTTCCCACCGGACGGTAAAAAAGTTGTGGATGTCAAATCGGGGATGGCTCATGTGATTGTATTGTTGGACGATGGATCGGTTTATGGTTGGGGAGCTGGGCGGAAAGGTCAGTTGGGCACTCCAGAAGAACGGAAAGTGGCGTCACCACGGCTTGTTATCAGCGACTCTGATATCAGCCATGTAGCATGCGGTCGTGAATATTCTGTCATCGGATATTCTAATAGTGGTAAGGTGGAAATATTGGGACCTACTAGAGGTGGAGTGGCCAATATTCCCGAGGAAATCGAAGAGGCTGGTGGGTTTCAAGATTTACAATCCGGATGGTCTACAATTCATGCATTAGTAAATGGAAGGGTTATTTCATGGGGAAATAATTCAAACGGACAGATTGTTCCTGATATGGGCTATCAAATTAAATCTTTTAGCGCTGGAACGGAGCATGTGTTGGCCACTACAAGCGACGGTGAATGTATTGCATGGGGGTGGGGTGAACATGGGAACTGTGGATCTAATTTTACAGACGGAGAAGTTAAAGTACTTGTTGGTAAGGGCATGTTGAAAGTTTGGGGCGGGTATGCTACCAGCTTTTATAGTGTAATGGAGTAAAGCATATTTTGGTGCGGCTCAGATACTCTGGACAGAACATGGACCAGTGTAAAAGAACAAGTTATCTTATTTTATTTTCTAAAACCCGCATCCATCGATCAATAGAACAAACCATCTTAGCATTAGCAATAGCTCACACAATTTTTTCTTTAAGAATCTAAAAATATCCAAGCTAATGGACAAGATTCTACCCGTAAATATCACTTTGGGACCATTGTTTGGCTCAAAGGAAAATTCCAAATTCCAAATACCAAACAAAAAAAAAAAAAAAGCACCTCGCCTCGAATTCTGACTAAAACCATTCATCTTGACACCGCTTTGTTCATATTTTTTTTTTTGCTCCTTATCATGACCAAGTCACTTAGTCCAGCTGCTTTGACAGCGTTGTCTTCCGGTCGGGTCATTTTGGCATCAAAATCTCCTCGTCGTCGAGAAATTCTGGAAAAGGAGATTGGGTTGAAGGAAGTGTCGGTGTTTCCATCAGGGTTTGCAGAAGATCTTAACAAGAAGCGATATGCTCCATTTGAGGTACGAAAAAATGACGACAACAACAACTACGAACCAGAACTCTTGCTAATACACTACAGTATGTGATGGCTACTGCCTCTCAAAAAGCGCTGGACGTTTATAGAGCAGAAATCGATTCAGACCATCCACCTTCATTAGTCCTAGGAGCAGATACCATTGTTCTATGTGATGATAGGATCCTTGAAAAGCCACGAGGAGTTGACCATCATATTCAAATGTTGAAACAGCTACGAGATAGTAAAGTGCCTCACAAGGCGTTTACCGCAGTGGCATGTATTGTACCGTTTGACGAACCGATTGCTCCCGGATACGCATTAGAATCACATATCGAGATAACATCGGTACATTTTAACCAAGCCCTCAGTGATGACGAATTGTTGGAATATGTCAAAGACGGAGAAGGACGAGACGCTGCTGGTGGATATAAAATCCAAGGAGAAAAGGGCAAGAATCTTATCAAGAAGATTGACGGGGATTATTTCAACGTGGTTGGTTTACCAGTTGACGCTACAATCCAATTGATCGAGCAAGTCATTGAATCGGCCAGAAATCGACCAAGTGATGATGAATCCTCAGATGGTGAAATTTTGGAATTTTAAACCAACTGTAATTTACATCTATTCTGGTACCTACATATAAACGTAGATAATAGACGACAATTTTTCGGAAACAGAGACGCACGCTTTAAACTTCCATTCCTTCCGAGATTCGGGCGTTAACCGGCCGCCAAGTTTGCGGCCGCGGACTTTTTAGTTTTTTTCACAACCAAATTTTTTCATCTCTTCTTCTTTTTCTTCTTCTTCTTTATTGACCCTCATTTCAATCTTAACTTTTCTACTTTTTATTATTAAGAACAATGGTCTTTTTCCCATCTGCTTCTGCCGTGAAGGCATCGTTCGACCCAAATGGTGTCAAGAAGAACTCTTCTAGCTTCTGGATCAATTCTAGTGAAGACAAGTCTTTGACCAAAGCCGCCGAAGCCGAACTTAACAAGGTTAAGGCTGCTATCCCAAAGCAAGGCATTGAAATGTTCTCTCCAGAATTCTACGGCGCTTGTACCGTTGGTGGTATGCTCGGTATGTTATTGTTTTCCCTGTGAATTGAAAATTGTAAAATGGTTGTGTTTTTTGCGATTCTATTGGCCAATCAGATGCCGGCGTTTAAAACGCGCCTCTTCTTCCCAATTGGTTTTGCGGAAAAAGTTATACCGATTTTCACCGAAATTTTCAACCAATTTTTTTTTTGTCTCTGTACACTAACAAAATGATTTAGCTTGTGGTCTCACTCACGCTGCTGTTACTCCTCTTGATTTGGTCAAGTGCCGACGACAAGTCGATGCTTCTCTTTATCGATCCAACTTCCAAGCTTGGAAGACTATCGTGGCTACTGAAGGTATGGGTGGTATCTTCACTGGTTTCGGTGCTACCTTGATTGGTTACTCTTTGCAAGGTGCTGGTAAATATGGTTTCTACGAACTTTTCAAAAAGCAGTACTCCGACTTGGCTGGTGAAGAAAACGCCATTCGATACAAGACTTTGTTGTTCTGTGCTGCTTCTGCTTCTGCTGAATTTATTGCCGATATTTTCTTGTGTCCATTGGAAGCCGTTAAGGTCAAGACTCAAACTACTATGCCACCATTCGCCACTTCTGCTTTCGACGGTCTAAAGAAGATCACTGCTGCTGAAGGTTTCGGTGGTTTGTACAAGGGTCTTACTCCATTGTGGTTGCGACAAATTCCATACACCATGGTTAAGTTTGCTACTTTCGAAAACACTGTTTTGGCTATCTACGCTCAATTGCCAAAGAAGAAGGAAGAATACTCTTTGGCTGCTCAAACCGGTGTCTCTTTCTTGGGTGGTTATATTGCCGGTGTGTTCTGCGCTATTGTTTCTCACCCAGCTGATGTTATGGTTTCCAAGATTAACTCTGAAAAGCAAGCTTCTGAATCTATGGGTCAAGCTGTTGGTCGAATTTATGGTAAGATTGGTTTCGGTGGTTTGTGGAACGGTTTGCCAGTTCGAATTGTTATGATTGGTACTTTGACTGGTTTGCAATGGTTGTTCTACGATTCCTTCAAGGCTGCTGTTGGTATCCCAACCACTGGTGCTGCTAAGAAATAAACTAATTAGTATTTCTTGATTTTTTTGTATAGAGGTTTGTAATGAAACTAAAATAACGATTCTTATAAAATGGAATCTTTCTGTTATAATACTAATAATGCGGCTTAAAAAAAGTTCGGAATATCATCGGCTCCGATTATCCGATTCAGTAACAAAAGTGTATGTCTGTTGTAATACGACAGAAGCTGTATTTCAGCGGACGTTGAATAGTTCAATTCGGATTCGTTTAGCGAGCATATTAATCTGCAATGCGGCTTGGGCTAATAAGTCAGTTAAAAACATCGCGGGTTTTTTGCTGGATTGAGATTTTTTCGCGAGAATGCGTGAATTTTGCGAATCGCCGGAGATGTTGTGCGCGGCCGACCCGGGGGTATCTATCACTGACTAACAACACGGACTATAAATTTTCAATAACCTTTGACCTTTTTGGCTTATAATTCACAAACGTTGTAGACGGAAAAAACGGAATGCTAAGTATTTTGCGTACTTCGATAGCTCGTCCTACGAGTTATCGAAGTCTTGCAAAAACTTGGAAGCTTGGGTCTTCTAGGAGAATTGCCCCTTTACCAAGTACAACGATCTTATCAAACGGGTTCCATAGTAGAGTACCCCTGCGGTTTCCACAGGTTGAAACTAATACACCAAAGGGAACAACAGAAGCGACTACTAAAACGACAGCCAAACCTAAAGACGGGAATGAAATGCTTCAAGAGACTGAAGAAGGCGACAAGGATCGAGCCCACAAGGTGATTTTGCGGCATTTGGTTACTTATTTATGGCCAAAGAACAATCCCAAGGCTAAAGCAAGAGTTGTGCTAGCATTGGCATTATTAGTTGGTTCGAAAGTGTTGAATGTCCAGGTACCGTTCTATTTCAAGAATATCGTGGATAGTATGAATGTCGACTGGTTACAAGAGGTGGGCACTGTAGGCACGGCGGTTGGTTCTGTGGTACTCGCATATGGGTTGGCTAGATTTGGCGCCACATTATTCGGAGAATTGAGAAATGCAATTTTCGCTACAGTTGCTCAAAAGGCGATCCGTCAAGTAGCTACAAATACGTTTTCACATTTGCTGAAGTTGGATTTGGGATGGCACTTGTCTCGTCAAACTGGTGGAATCCAGCGAGCGATTGAACGAGGGACGAAGGGTATCAGTTATGTGTTGACTAGTATGGTGTTCCATATCATCCCGATTTCTTTGGAAATTTCAATTGTTTGTGGCCTCTTGTCGTATAATTACGGTGTTCAGTTTGCAGCCATGACATTGGCAACCATGTGTGCATATTCAGTGTTTACAATCTGGACCACGTCATGGCGTGCTGGGTTTAGAAGAAAGGCGAATGCTGCGGATAATCAAGCGGCTTCGGTTCAATTGGATAGTCTGATCAATTATGAATCGGTCAAGTATTTCAACAATGAAACGTATCAAGTTTCGAAATATGACAAGGCGTTGAGTGTTTATGAAACAGCGTCTATTAAAATTGCAACCTCATTGTCATTTTTGAATGCAGGACAAAGTTTGATTTTCTCTTCAGCGCTTACTGGGATGATGTATATGGCTTGTGCCGGAGTTGCCGATGGTAGCTTGACGGTAGGTGATTTGGTTTTGGTGAATCAATTAGTTTTCCAATTGTCCTTGCCTTTGAATTTCCTGGGATCGGTATATCGGGATTTGAAACAAGCGCTATGGGACATGGAAGCATTGTTCAAGATTCAGGATGTTAGTATCGCCATCAAAGATTCTCCAACTGCCAAGCCATTTCAATTCAAGGGAGGTGGTATCCGATTTGAAAATGTAACGTTTGGGTACCATCCGGACCGGCCGATTTTGAAAAATGCAACATTTACAATCCCGGCCGGGCAGAAAGTGGCGATTGTTGGATCGAGCGGCTCAGGGAAATCTACAGTGCTGCGGCTCTTGTTCCGGTTCTATGATGTTCAAGAAGGGAGAATTTTGATCGACGGCCAGGATATCCGAGAGTTGAGCTTGGATAGTATCCGTAAATCAATCGGGGTGGTCCCACAAGATACTCCATTGTTCAACGACACTATTATGAACAATATTCGGTATGGACGATTAGAAGCTACTGATGAGGAGGTTTACGAGGTTGTTAAGCGCGCGGAATTGACCCGATTGTTGGATCAACTACCAGAGGGTTATGAAACCAAAGTTGGTGAACGAGGGTTGATGATTTCCGGAGGTGAAAAGCAACGTCTTGCGATCTCGCGAGTCATTTTGAAGAACCCACCGATTATTTTCTTTGATGAAGCCACGTCTGCTTTGGATACCGAGACTGAAAAGCAATTGATGCAGAATATCAATACCATGCTGAAGGAAATCAGTGCTACCTCGGTGTTCATTGCTCATCGGTTGAGAACTGTCGCCGATACTGACAAGATTATCGTGCTCAAGGACGGATCGGTTGCGGAAGAGGGTCCACATGCGGAGCTGCTGCAAGACTCAAACTCGCTATATCATGCAATGTGGCAGGCTCAAGAGCATCATGAAGTCGTTGAGGGTGAAATCGAAGAAGTCGACGTGAGGCCATAGAGATGACTTTTGTATGTAATAGTTATGTGTAAATATGTGATATGTTAATGATTATTTAAACGCTGGTTGAGAATAGAGAGGATATCGTTTTCCGGATCCGAGACCAATACTATCTTTCTAATTCATTCCAAGTTAACAAAGACCGATCAGCAAAGTTGACTCTGGTTGTATTTACGATCCGTTCAAAGTTCTGTACTGGTTTTGTGTGTTTCTCGAGGGGTGTGTCGCCGCATTATTGGTATTTCCATCGTTCCGATCGATCGGGTTGGCCCGTCCGGATCAGGATCGTAGATCTGTTTACATCACATTATGAAATGGAGCCATTAGATACATCTAAGTTTTAACATAAATACAGTACTTGGGCCAGTCTTTTTGTATATCCGTCTTTTTTGCTCTAACCATAAAAATGAAATTTCTTACTATCATTGGCACACTTTTCGCAGGCGTCAGCTACGCCGCAGATCTTTCCGCCGACGGCCAATCGATCATGATGTACAAACAATCATCAACATCCACCATCTTAAAAGTCAGTGAAGAAGGGCCAACTGGCGACCAGTTCAGTCTTTCTGGCGACCAACTATCCGCGAAGCAAGTCGACGGTAAGGGGTTTCTTCAATACGCAAGATTATCTCTTGGAAGCGGTGGCACTGTTACATTTGCCCTCGACTCGGACGGCGCCACGGGAGGATTCTCCGAAGATGATGGCAAATTGGCTGTCTTGGGGGACACTGATGTGTGGTACCTATGCCCTGACAACGGACAGGAAAACGTTCTGATGTATTTCCAGAAGGATAAGACTTATGACGCTGCTGAAGGTTGTAAATCTGTAGAACTCACTTTGGAATAAAAGATTTTATAGTATATATTATTAATAAACTTTTTTTTTTTTTTTTTTTTTTTTTTTTTGGCTTTGAGTGCGCCGCACCATTGGCAGCTGCCCATTCCCCACAAAGTATAAATAACACCCAAAATCTCGCATTTCCAAATTTGTTTTTCTCTTGCACTTGCCACATGCTAGTATTACTATTTTTGCTCAAGGGTGTACTCGCAGCACAGTTGCTAGCTAACAGTCGCCCGTTAGGTATTTCCTCGGGGCAGCTTGTTGTCAACGCGGGTGCCGTGACGGATTTCCAAGTCGTTAACGGGCGGTTACGCGCAACAGATTACACCGATCCACCGACTTTCATTACGGTGTCTAATGAAGATGAAGGGATAGTACTGATGACAGAAACTGAAGGTGAGGGTACTACTGGGTTCGATTTATTAAGCAATAACACGGTGATATACAACAAAGACCAAACCGGATGGGTAGCGTGTACAAACGATAAAACTGGCCACAAAATACTCTGTTTGCGGAGACCGGGATGTGATCCAATCTTGTTAAAATTGCGCGAATATATACTGTAGACTAAGAAAAATAGTGTTTGGGTGCGGCGCCCCTTTTGAACAGCGCAGGGGGACTATAAATTGAACAAATACTACAAAAAGCTCGTTTTTTTCCGGCATTGGTTGGTTTTTTTTTTTATTATTATTATTCCTAAAATTTCCATATCATTGGCTATGCACTTTGTAAATTTACTTACAAGCTTGAACGTCCACGCGGTTTCACCAGAAACCGCGGCAGCGGCAGCAAAACACAACCCAGTACATGATCCGTTTTACCACTCACCAGTCGGGCTACTATCAGCATCTCCTGGTGACATTCTTGGCTTTCGAGAGGCACCTTTGAAATTTGATCTGGATAATGTTACAAGTGAATACCAATTGTCTTACCGAACCACTGATTCACATGGCAATCCATCGTATTCCGTGACGACAGTTTTGATTCCTGAAAAGGCCCGAACTGACCGGTTTATCTCTTATCAATTTGCCGAAGACGCTTCGTTTGGCGAGTGTGCTCCGTCTTATGCGTACACTCGAACCCCAGGAAACGGTGTGACTATTGCTGATGTGATTGCACAGACCATGATTAACGATGGGTTCCCGTTGGTGATTCCTGATTATGAAGGACCAAATTCCGCGTTTACTGCTGGGATTCTTGCCGGTCATAATGTGTTGGATTCCATCCGGGCGGCCAAGAAATTTGAAAAGGCAAAGCTTGATAAAAACGCTCAGGTTGGACTATGGGGTTACTCTGGCGGGTCGATTGCCGCTGGATGGGCTGCCCAGTTGCAACCAGAGTATGCCAAAGATGTGGCTATTGCTGGTGCGGCTATTGGTGGGTTTGTTGCTAACCTTACTGCAGTAGCCGGAAGTGTTAACCAAGGCTTGAGTTCTGGGTTTTTGCCAGCTGGTTTGGTTGGATTGGGTACTGAATACCCATCTGTTGCCGAATTGCTTGCTGAAGATGTGCTCCCAGAAATGCATGATGAATTGGTCAAAGCTAAAGAAATGTGTATTGTCAAGGAACTTTTGTTTTATCGGAATAAGGATATCTTTTCGTATTTTAAACAAGGTCGAGGTGTTCTTTCTTCTCCAAAGCTAGCCCTAGTGTTGGCCAAGAATTCCCTAGGAGACTCTACCCCGCAATGTCCATTGTTTGTTTATGAAGGGATTGAAGATGAGATTGTTCCAATTGATTCTGTTGATAGCACTCTTTCCAGCTGGTGTCACAATGACAAGGATTTGTCCTTGAGTTATCAAAAGCTCCCTGGTAGAACTCATATCATGGCGCTAATGGAAGGTGCTAGACCGGCATATAGCTGGCTCAAGGCACGATTGGATGGGGAAGCTGTCAAAAAAGGGTGTACCACTGGTACAACTACCTACGGCTTCGATGCTACTGCGGCTCCGAATATGGGTAGCAAGTCCACTTCCAGCCCTACATCTACATCTACATCTACAGGCGATGGTGGTAATGCCACTTCCACCACGACTGGTATACCAACTGCCACGGAGTCTACAGGCGGTACAATGATTGTCAAGTCGTCGATAGCTGTTACGGTGGTATTGTCGTTGTTCGTAGTAATTTTTTAGTAGTTTATTTGACGGGGTTATCTGTTTCGTGTCTCTACACATTGTCTTGGCCCTTTTCCCCTTTTAGGAGGGGTAAATAACCAAAAATTAACGTTGCTTTAAAACACAGTCAGTTTCGAACACAGCCTTTGATGATGATAATCCTCCCGGATATTTCCACAGTGAATGGTTGTTTAAATAACCGGGATAGCCTCGTCGCCTGCTTTCACCCGGAATTCGGTGACATCATCCCCCGAGACGAGCCTCTCATGCCGCTCGCTCTCCAATATTGAGCCATGACGCCCACTTCAGTTTGGGTTTTTGCATCTGCGTACAGAGAACCAAGCTCGGAATGGTTCAAATTCAGAAAACCATTGCCGATCATGATATATTTTGCCCGCGTGAATGTACTGTGCCTAAACTCGGGTCTTCTCCGCCTTTTGTTCCGACACGGATAGTGATCTATGTCCATCAAAAACGGCCGCGATGATCATGAGTAGCTAAGATTATCCTAAAACCTGGGGCTGTTCTTCTGCTGCAAAAAAATGAAGAATAGGCTAAATGAATTAATACGAGTGGTCAAGAATCAGCTCATAACATAGCTGTGCCAAAAGGATCAACACCTCGGAATGTTCCAAATCCAATTTACGTGGGGTTGGGGTCGCATATCAATCACCGCAATCAATTTGTACTCAATGCACGTTCAATGCAGCTTTAAATCTGTTTTGCCCCTGGCCCTGGTCGCCCTGCAAATTTCAGAGTCGTTAATTATATTGTGAACGGAGCTTCTATCCCGAATATTCTTCAGCATTGCGGCTACCCTACCCCTCAAACGTCTCACAGCAAGTCAGAAAAACAAACGGTGACCTGT